>PVIC010032359.1:0-20756 GCA_004025085.1 Thryonomys swinderianus
TCCTCTTGTCTCTGCCTCCCGAGTGCTGGGATGACAGGCGTGAGCCACCACGCCCGGCACATTGTGGTATGCGGCGGCGTTGATTGCTGGTGGGCGTGAGTCTCCACACCCAGCATTATATGTGGTTTCCGGGGATCGAACTCAGGACCTTGCGCTTGCGAGACAGGCGCCGGAACCACTGAGCTAACCCTCCGGCCCCCAATAAATCTGTTTTTAAAACCAAGTCAAGAGTGCCAGGTATGGGGGTGCACACCTGTAATCCCAGCACTCAAGAGGGAGAGACAAGAATTCTGGACCAGTCTAGGATACATAAGGACTAACCTGGACAATATAGTGAGATCCTGTCTTTAAATACCTAAATAAATAAACAGATAAATAAAAATTAAAGATTGTATATGTCAAGAAAAGTTTGAATAACAATATATGACTGTGATAAAATATATCAACGTTGCATTAGTCAAAGTATATACATTCTTTTCAAATGGAACACTTACCTAAAAAAAGGTTTTATATCAGGCAATAAAGGACATGTGAATATATTTTTAAAAAGTAAAATTTTCTTCTATCTACAATAAAATGAATTAGATGTCACATTAAAAAATCATCAAAATAGTTCACCAATTGAAAGAAAAAAATAGTCTTTTAAATAATCTTGAGGGCATAGTAAGTCTTTTGGATATAATAAAGATGGCAATCTTAGTTATGTTTAGAAAATAATGAAAAGAAAATAATATATTAGACCTGGGGAATGTTTCCAAAGCTTTATTTCTTATTGACACAATAAAGGGGCATTTTTCCTATCGTGTCCCCATTTGGGGGACCATCCTCCTCCTGGCAGTGGAGTAGGACACAATACACACAGTAGTTCTGCCACAGGAGAGATCACAAAATAAATTAGATTTCACACAGTCTATGAATGTCATATTGATTGTCCACATCACAAGCAAGGCTTTGAACAGAGGTGGATGAGACAAGATTCAGATGGGTTAACAAGTGCAGAAAAGAAATCAATGGATACAGGAGACTGGCATGAAAGAGAGTATGTTAAATAGCACAGGATTAGGGAGACTCCGGGGAAATTAATCAAGGGAGCCTCACTGTGATCACCACAGTAGTCTAAAAGGAAATCCACAGTGAATCACCACAGGGCTTAATTGAAACCTCCCCATTGACGTTTGACTCACTCTTTGTCCATTTTAAGAACTGTGTATAATTGCAATTATAAGTTAAACTTTTTGAAATATGAAAATGACTGTTTTGTTTTTAAGATGAAGCCATGATCATACCTGTTTTCACTCTATGTGACATTTGGGTTCCTGTTTTAAATGGATTTGTTCATTCATTTATCCCATTTTTTAGGTACTATTTATCCTAGGATAATAAGTACTTCCTGTTTATTAGTTTTTCATCGCAATTGGTTCCTTAATGTAATTTTCTCTTCTTAAAAAATGTTTATCTTTGTTATTACATATTTGCAATACACAATGATCACAATCATCATGGGTTGTTAATACACACCCATAACATATCTTAATTCTTTTTATCTCCTCCTCCCTTTCCTCCCTTTCCTCCCTCCACCCTCACTTCATCTCTTGGTCCCCTTCCCAATTGCATCTTAATTTCTTTTTCTGTTCGCTGGAAAAGTAAAAGGAGAACGCTCAGGGCCTCTAGGAACTAGCGGCACAATTTGGAACTTGAGTTTGCTGCTGTTTCGACTACAGACGACTAGGGACTGGTGGGATCCTCAGCCAGGGGAAGAGGCCTCTTGACACGATCCCCCTACTGTCACATATTCCAACCGTTTCCAGCTGCTTTATCCTGGGCCACCCATAAGAGAACTTTCCAGGTCTGCTTTCTGTTACTTTAAGAAAATGCCACAGGCTGGATAATTTGCAAAGCGTAGTACTTCATGTCCCACATGGTTCTGGAAGGTGGAAAAGTCCAGAGCATGGAGCTGCTGTGCGCTCGGTTTCTGACAAGCGACTCCTCCTGCATCAGAACAAAGCTGGTGAGCTCGAGCAGAAGAGATTACAGGAGCCAACGGGCTTCCCAACATTCTGTTTTCGCAGTATCACCCCTCATCACGAGAACCCACTTACTGTCTAGAATAGCATTCATCCTGCTTGCGGTGGAACCCCCTGACACAAACACCCTTTGAGGTTCCCACCACCTTTTGACACTGTTAGGGTGGATGCATGTGTCAGTGTCAGCTTCAGGGGACAAAGCATAGCAATAACCAAGTGGAAATCAATCTCTGATCCAGTTGTGCCAGCATTTCTGTTCGTATGTCTTCTTTCAGCTGCTTTTCCAGAGAAACCAGGCTTTCTTACTGCACCTGTGGTGAACAGGGCTGGAAGACGCACCATGCATGGCAGTGTCGCAGCTCTCTTGCCTTTCAGAAACCACTGGTGTCCTACGTGGACATCGCCTCCAAGCCCGTATAGATTTGCCAGGCTTGGACTGCAGCTGTTTCCTTGGAGCTGTGAATTGCAAACCTTTGTCCCAAAGAAAAGATGTATTTGATGGTGCACATGTCACGGCCAGTTCAAACATGTGCTTGTACACTGGAATTCTAGACCTACGTACCATCCCCTCAGCTGTGACTCTTATATGGTATTTTTTAAAACCTTGCATAGTATGTCTTTCATGGAATAGCAGAAGAGATGGGTCTTTCAATAATGACTGATGTGTGGCTGCTATATTCTGTCTTTTGCCTCACCACAGCGACCTAACTAGCTTTTCCAAGAAGAGTTTCAAGGTCAGGCTTTTTTTTTTTTTTCCTGAAAGTTAAATTCATGTTTGAGTCTGTGCTTTTTTTTTTTTTTCAAAGGATCTCACTATGTAGGTCAGTCTGGCCTTGAAATCACTATGGACCCCAGGCTGGCCTCAAGGCAGTTCTCCTGCCTCAGCCTCTCAAGTGCTGGAATTACAGGGGTCCCCCATTATGCCCACTTGTGCTCGGTTTTGAGTGTACATTCTACCATGGTGAAGAAATCAACTTCGAGTGAAAATTACTTGCCATAAGTGAACCCCTCCAGTAAAGATCGTTGGCCATCAGCTTGCTGAGGATCATGAACTGATACTCATGGGATTTACTCACCTGTCATTTTCTTGAGCACATCGTCTCCTGAGTCCTTTCTGCCATGGCTTTCCCAGTTGTGGGATTCTAATCTAATTTATAGTATGAAATAGTCATGTGATTATTTAACTCACTTGAGCATTTTGGCTTCGAAGTACCACGTCAGGACTTTAAATGTTTTATGCCAGATACTGAATATGTAATACACACCTAAATTGATAGCCACTAACAGCCAGAATTTGATTTCCCTCTTCAGTTATTATAATTCACCCCTGTCTGTATGTCTGTTTTGGCCCCAAAGGGTGTGTGCAGTTATTCCAGTGTGGGAGAATCTCAGATGATGAGCTACAATCTTAGTGTTTTGACGGTGTTAGTGTGGTCACAGCCAGATAATTAATTAAATTTGAACAGTCTGTGTGCCCAATGTCTGTCCTTGAAATTAATTGAAGCTCTTTCAAAAAGAAAAAAGGATTACTTGTGTCCTTTAGAGCATTAATCAAAAAACTTTAAAATGTTTCAATAATTCTTAAAATGTCAGTAATTGCCCTAGTTCCCTGTGCTTAAAAGGATTTATTAGGAGTTATTTTCCCATGACAACTTAACATGAAAAACTCCAAGTTGAAAAAAAAGGAACTGGAATAATTGGCCTTGATGAATTCAAGTTACTATTTCACACTGTAACTACGGGTGCAGAGAATTAAAGAGGCAGATGTGCTCTGAAAAAATGTACTCAGGAAATTAACACATACAGTGTGGAAGGTAATAAACAATGCCAGGCTGTACTGCATTTACTCAGTAACTGGGTCATCCCAGACTTAATTCTTTCATTATTTCAAAACTAGGCACAGTAGTTGGGTTTTGCAGATAAGACTCTGGGCCAAAATACAGGAAAGCCCCTCCCTGCACCAATCCCAAGGGGTGAGCGGGGTGCCCAGGGTCCTGGTCTCGCTTCCTGATGCCTAGCCAGATTGGGGGGCCTGCAGTCTACCGTGGCTTATGGTAGGGCTTTCTTTCTTGTCTCTTTCCCAGATTGGTTACATAAGAATCAGATAGCCTTTGGCCCAAGAGGGAAGTGTCAGGGTAGACAAGTAACAGTTTCCTAAAAGTTACTTTCACCTGCTGATTTCATGAACCTCCCCAAATGTTTATTTTCATGAATTATATCAGTCAATAGTAAAGGGTAAAAGAAAGGTTATATTTTTGTGTATGCATAACTGAGTGTGTGTGGGTATGCGTGTGTGTGTGTGTGTGATACTGGAGATTCAGGACCTTTGCACTAAACTACAGTCCATACCCTCTTGACTTTTTGAGACAGGTTCTCACTGCTAAATTGCCCAGGCCAGAGTCAAATTTGGGATCTTCCTGCTTCAGCCTCCTAGAGTACTTGGATTACAGATGTGCATTACTACTATGTCCAGTTTAAAAAATATACCACAATGCCGGATGTGGTGGCTCACGCCTGTCATCCCAGCACTCAGGAGGCAGAGACAGGAGGATTGCTGAGTTCGAGGCTTGCCTGGGCTACATAGTGAGCTCAGGGCCAGCCTGAACTACAAAGCCAGACCCTGTCTCAAAAAAGAAAAAAAAAATAGATCCCAGATTGTATCAACTGGAAAAGGGTATGCAGGAAGCTATCATGAGTTCACATATTTTATGGGATCTACTACATTTCATTTCAGTGAACTTGATGCTCTCAGAACCTGAGGCAGGATAATCTCAAACTCAAGCCAGCCTGGGAAATTTAGCAAGATCCTATCCCCCCAAAAAGATAAAAGGCCTGGGGATGTAGCTAGCTCAGTGCAAAGGCCCTGGATTCAATCCCCAGTACTACAAAACAAACAAAGAAACACAATACATATATGCATATAGTTTGTGCCCCTAAATTATTGTAATAGTTTTGATAACAATTGGGACTCTTAGAGGTAGTTGTGGGTCTGGGTGAGGTGGCACATGCCTATAAGAGGGAGGCTGAGCCAGGAGAATTGCTTTGAGTTCAAGGCCAGCCTGGACTACATAGAGACCCCGTCAAAAACTAGGTTCCCCCAAAAAAGATAATTACCTTGTAGAGGCTCTGGCCTCATGAAAGAAATAATGAAGTAAACCCCTGCAAGAGTGGCTTAGTTACCTCAAGAACAAGCTGCTACATGCCCACTTACCACTTTTACAACATGCTCTTGTCATGTGATGGCATATGCCAAGTTATGATGCAACACAAAGTCCTTAGAAGTTGTGACTGCCTGCCCATATTTGAACTTCCCAGCCTGCAGACCCATGAGTTAAATGGACCTCTTTCCTTTAACATCCTCCTGCTTCAGGTATTCTGTCATAGCAACAGAAAATGGAGGAAGTCAGCCAGCAGCTAGCCCACATTGGTCCCCATGCCTCTGCCTGTCCCCAGCAACCAAGAAAAGAAAGCTCTGCCTCTGTGGCTTCCACAGAAGCTAATGGGCAGGGAGGACAAGAAGGCAGGGACCTGGAATTACCCCTCTAAGGAGGCCACATGGCACAGGTAGGTCCTGGTTCACGAGGATGAAAGTATCACGAGGAGGGGCAGCTAAGTCCAACCAGTGGTCCCTCCCCAGCTGAAAGGCAAAGAGGCAGCCTGTGATCAGAGCCCAGAACTCCCATGGCATCTACATAGCACTGCAGTCACTCAAATCTTCCACCCAGGGTCCCAGGCACCTCCCGGTGAGACGTCCATGTCTACAGTGATCTCCAAGGAGGCCTGCACGATGCCAGGAACACAACAAAGACTCAAAACATATGTGTTGACTGAGACTATGAAACCACTGACATATGTGAAATTGCATTGCACTCTTTTCTGGAAGACTCATACACAGTGCCTGGGGAGAAGCCATGTGGAACAAACCTGTGTTGCCTCTGAGGTCTGGGTATCCTTGGGCAGGTTATTTCTCTTCTCTGGGTCTCAGTTTCTTCATCTGTAGATGTAAATGCTGATACAGTGATCATGAAGGACTATGGAAAAATTTGAGATAATCTAGGTAAAGAGCATGGCAGGTATCAGGCACCCGATACACCATTTAATAATTATAATTAGACATGGGCTTTTTCTTACAAAGTTCCTCAAACAGACACTTCATGCCATGATTAAAGACAAATGTGTATGTCTTAAATTCTTCTTTAGAGAATCTTTAGTTAACCTCCAAATTTGCTTCGCATCCTAGAATATGTAAGTAATCCATGCAAACATCTTTTTTCATTTCCAGGATTTTATATCTTGATATTAGAAATTCACCAGCAAGAGATCTTATTTAGTGTTCATTATATGCAAGATATGGCCCTGTGCATTTATTATGCACCAGACAACCAAACAGGGAAGTCCCCAGCCTTCTCTGGGTCCTATTTGAGCAGGAGAGACAGACCACAAATAGACAAAAAAAAATAATACGGATAAACTGAGTACTGTAGTGAAAGTACTATGGAGTAAGCCTGGAAGATGCTAAAGAAAATAGGGATGAAATACCATGTAAATAAGATGGTCGCATTAGGAGTGTATCTCAGTGGTAGAGTTCTTGCCTAGCATATTCTGGGTTCCCAGCACTGCAAACAGATAAATAAATAGGATGGTCAGGGCAGGCCACCTGGAGGCCTGTGGGAGCAAAGGCTTGCAGGAAATGTTAAGAGTATCACAGCTCCTAAATATGCCATGAGATCAAAATATCTAAAACAACTCTCTCCAGGGCTCACTTCACTCCACAGCCTGCCAAGTTAATTTTTCCTCTTGGTATCTGCTACTGTAGATAGAATCACAGTCATTCTTTTGGACAATGTCTTCTCCTTTTTCCATTTTTTGAAGGAATGTATATACACACCTATATACATCGACATACATACATATATCACTCACATAAGTGAGCAGATTTCCACTAAGGAAAAAAAAGAGTTTCTTTCTCTTAACAAGAAATACTTTTTTTCCGGCAGGAAATTTTTAGCTATCATTATTTTGAGATTTGAAATTTAAGTAAAATTCATTGAAGCTACATACTTAGCAAATTATTATTTTAAAAGGACCTATCAGTTCAAAACATGTCCAACCAAGAGCAAGAGCGAGTCACCCAGGAAGACAGCATGCTCTCTAATATGTGACTTTAGTAACTGCCACACCTATTGCCCAGACTCTCCTGAGACCTGTCCAGATGACACTTTCCTTCGAAGAGCAAAAGGGTCACGGCTCTGGGGCAAAGAATCCTCACCTGTGATAACTGGGATATTTACATAAATCCAGATTTTCAGGAGAGAAAAAAAAAAGCTGTTTTTGATACTGAATTATCCAAGAATCACATGAGGCACACAGATGCCAGATCTTGTTAAGAGTCCAAGGGTAAATCTCCAGTTAGCTGGCTATTTTTTTTTTTTCCCCTGTTACTTCCAAAGCTGGAGTGTTGAGTGCTCAGCTCTGCCCCCTGGGATAAGGAAGAGAAGGATAAGGGTTGTTTTTGATTACTGGTTTCTATGGCAACTGGGAATAGGCAGTGGAGGAGAAGGGTTTGGGCATGAACAGCAAGCTCAGCAAGCTCTGGGACACCTAATGCCCAAATTCAGCTAAATAATCAGTTGGGAGCAAAGAAACTGCGTCCTTTAGAGGGATCTATGCTGAAAATTAGTTCTGGATTCCTCAAGGATCAAGATCACATCTGGGTACTTTTGTTGGGTCTATTCTTGTCTTCTTTACCTCAGATGTTTTCTCTCCTGAACCCTGTCTCCTCAATCCTGTATTTAAAAATCCAGTTGACCCTTGAACAGCATGGGTTTGAATTGCACCAGTTCATTTAAGCTTGGATTTTTTTTGGGGGGGGGGGGTGTTTTTAACAATTTAAAACACGAATGGACCCCGTACTCTAGAAATAACAAAACATTAAGAAAAAGGAGGTATGTCATAAATACATAAACTATATGTAGACAAGAGTGTTATTAATCATTTACTATCATAAAATATGTACAAATATTATGAAAAGTTAAAATTTCTCAAAACAACATGACTATACAGGCCAAGACAGTAGAGAGAAATGTGAACACAGCATTAAATTATAACAGTATAAAATTAACTGTAGTACATACTGTAGCACTGTAATAAAGTTGTGGCCACCTCCTGCTACTGTTGCTGTGAGTCACAAATTATATGCAGGGTTCTGACTGCCTAAGAAGCCGAGGGTGGGAGTCTAGCTAACCTTTCCTACCAATAGTCCATTTAATGAGCCCTTGACCATGGAAGGTGTAGTCTTTGGGGGAAGTTTTACAAGCTCTTGGTGAGGGGCTGAATTAGAAATGCTGTCAGCAGCCTGGAGAGTATACTGCTGACTTGACCTCTCAGTTCCCAGACCACAGGGAAATTTGAATTGTCCTTGCAGTAGTCTTCTTCTGCTTTTTAATCAGTTGCAAACTGGTTTGAGCTGTTTGAATTTTTTTCTTTTGAGATGGGGTCTCACTATGTACTTCAGGCTGACCTTGTAACCCAACATAGCCTCAAACTCGCAGTCATCCTGCTGCCTGAACCTCCTGATTGAGTGCTGGGATTACAGATATGCTTCATCATGCCTGGCTACTTTACTTTATATTTTTTTAGTGAGTTAATATACTGAAGAAAACCACACAACACTGAAGTGCATAACTGCCAAACGTCACAGCGTGAGCACTCAGATCAGGAAACACAGGTCCCTGCAGAGCTCCCCACCACCACAAGTCCCTACTTCTTCCTCAAAGCCCCAGAGCTCTTGTGCCTACTTTGAACTTGGTGAAAACACATTTCTAAGACAGCCTCTTTAATAAAGGGTGCTGAGAAAATTGGCTTTCCACATGCTGAAGACTAAAACCAGACCCTTGTCTCTTGCTATGCACTAAACTAAAATAAAAATGGACCAAGACTTAAATATTAAAACAGAAACAATAAATCTGCTGTAAGAGGGACTAGGTTGAACTCTGGAAGACATCACTATAGACAAGACTTCATGAACAAAACCCCAATCGCACAGCAAATGCTGCAATCAATAACTGGGATCTTGTTTTATTAAAAAGTTTTTGTACTGCAAAACAAATCATCAACAGAGGGAAAAGACCACTCACAGAAGGAGAAAAAATTTTAGCTAGTCATCCCTTAGAAAAGGACTAATATCTAGAACAAATAAAGAATTAAAAAAATTAGATCCCCCAAATTTAAAGACCCAGTCCAAAAATGGGTTATCTGGCATGAATTCACACTTCTCAGATGAAGTAGAAATGGTAAATAAACACACGAAAAAATGCTCAACATCACTGGCCATTTGAGAGATGCAAATGAAAACAATGGTGAGATTCCATCTCATTCCAGAAAGAATGGCCATTATCAAGAAATCAACCAATAGCAGATGCTGGTGGAGCTATGGGGAAGAGGAACCCTTCTCCATTATTGGTAGGGAGGTAAACCGGGACAACCACTGTGGAAACCAGTGTAGAGACTCTTCAAAAGACTAAATTAGAGGTCTCATTTGACCCAGCTATTTCCCTTCCAGGTAGATTCTCAAAGGAGTTGAAGAAAGCGTCATACCACAGCAACATATGCAATTCATGCTTAAATAGCTAAACCTTGGAAACAACCCAAATGCCCATCAATCGATGAATGGATAAAAAAGATGTAGTTCTTTGATACAAAGGAGTAGCCATAAAGAAGGATAACCCTGAGCCATTTCTAGGTAAATAGATGCACCTTGAGGCCACACTCTTTTTTTTTTTCTTTTCTAACTTTTTTTATGTCTGTGTTTAAACATATATCTATAAACTTGTATACACATATTAATTACCCACCTTTGTATAACATAGAGGCCACACTCTTAAGTGAGATAAATGAGACACACAGACATTAATATCAGATTGTCTCTCCAGTATGAGAAAATGAAAGTATACATAAGTATCAAAATGTATAATAGATATCTCCAAATAGGAAGAAAATGATCAAAAAGAAAGAGAAACTGGGGGGTGAGAAAAGAAGGATAAAATAGTAACAAAGCTTTGTAAATAAGGAAGGAAAGAGAAGTTAAAGGGATGAGAGGGGAATGGGAAAAGAAAGAGAAATCAAGATGTATCACGTACAAGTACAAATTCCCTCTGAAAAATGTAATCATTATGTGTATCTAAATTGTACCAATAAACTTAATAAAATAAAAAAATGCATTTCTACAGAATGCATTCTCTCTACATTATGTTCATGAGAACAGCTGGTGTGGGGAACAGCCAATGATAGTTCAATCTGTAGATATCTATTGTACAAATACACCAAAATTTATCCACCCATTGATCTGTTGGGCACTTTTGGTTTGGGTTCCATTGGGGGCCCTTGATATTGCTGTGAACATTCTGAGCATGTCTTTCCAAGGGCACATGTCTGTGTTTCTGTCCCATCATTGTACCTGAGAAGGAATCTCTGGGTCACAGGATGTGTCTGTCAGCTTGAGCGTTGCCCAACCACTTCCCAAAGTAGTTAACAGCAATTCACATTCAAAAACATATCCAAAGTCCAGTTATGTTTTGAAGTATTCCCTCCCTAAACCCCTGTGTTCAAGTCCTAACCCTCACTACCTCAGAATGTGACTGGACTTGGAAACAGTGCCTTTACAGAGATCATTACAGTTAAATTCATCACTGTAACCATAATCTGATACAAGCCAGGGTTACATAGTGAGTTCAAAACCAACTTGAACTACATAGCAAGACCCTGTCTCAAAAGGGCAGAATAAACAAATGTTTAAAATATATCTAGGCCAGACACTTGTCTTTTAAAATTCCATTTACTGGGGGCCGGAGACTTAGCTCGGTTGTTTCAGTGTCTGCCTGGCAAGTGCAAGGTCCCAAGTTCAATCCCCAGTAACCACATACAACAATGCCATACCTGTAATCCCAGCACTCAAGAGGCAGAGCCAGGAGGGTTGCTGTGAGTTCAAAGCTAACCCGGGCTACCCAGTGAGTTTGGGGCAGCCTGAACTACAAAATAAGACCCTGTCTCAAAAATATATATATGAATAAATAAAAAATAAAAATAATACAATAATAAAATCCCACTTACTGATTGTCTATTGCTGACATATAGAAATAGAATTAGTTTTTATTTGTTGACCCTGTATCCCATAATCCTGGTGAATTTACTTAGCATATCTAAGATTCTTTGGGTTTCTATACGGAGTCACATTATTTGCATTAGTAGCTTTATGTCTTCCTTTTTATTATTATTTATTTATTTTGAGACAGGATTTTACTAAGGGTGGGATCCCAGTTGTTGTCCTCTTCTCTCAGCCCCCAGAGTGCTGGAATGACTGCCTGGCTCCAGCACAGCAAATCATTTCTTCCCCTTCAATCCTGATAACTTTCGTTTTCTTTTCTTTCTTTACTACATAGTCTAGGTCCACTGGCATATTAAATATTGGATAGAAGTAATGATAACAAACATGCTTTTATTATTTTGAAGGATAGAAGTTCCAGTATCTCACCTATTTTCCGTAGTCATTTGAAAGTACCATACCCCCTAAAAAAATGTTTGCACTAACTTTTACTTTGCTAGAAATTTTTACTGCAAATGAGGGTCGAATTTTATTACACAATCCTTCTGCACTTATTGATAGGATCATGTGATTTTTCTTCCCCTTATTAAGCGACTGTGGGAAATAATCGATTTAAAATTCCAAAGTAACCTTTTTGGAGGAAGAGATAAAGGTTATTCTGTCCTCAGACAGCAAGTCAGGAAGGGCTTGTTCTGTTAGTCGTCCCTGGAAAAACAAATGTTTATCGTTCTTGAATGTTTAGTAGAATCCACCAATGACCCATCTGGACTTAGCATTTTCTTTCTGGATTCAATTAATTTAATAGATATAATATTATTCAGATTTTTCCCCCTCTCATCTGTCAGTTTTACCAGGCTGTAGCTTTTTTCTAAATCTTGTCTGAATTTCCAAATGCACTGCATAAAAAGTCTTCGTTTAACATATCCTCCTCTTATCTTTTTAAAGTCTGGAAGGTCCCCTGTGATTTCCTCTTGTCAGTTCTATGTTCGTCATTTGTTTTTTTCAACTTTTATTTTTTATGGGGATGTGTTTGCAGTACATAACGATTTCATTGCTTGTTCCTGGGGAGTTGATACATGTACATAACACATTTTAATTATTCTCTTTTCATCCCCTGCCTCTCCTCTCCCTTCATCTCTTGGTCCTGTTCCCTTTTTTTCCATGTTTGCCAGTTTTTACTTTTCCTTTCTGTTCTTAATCAGTCCTGCTAGGGGTTTATAGATTTCGATCTTCTTTTTCAATAAACTAATTTTTGTCTTTGTTTCCTAAAGCCCATTTGTTTTTAATTTTGTTTGGTTTCTATTGTAATCTTCATTATTTCCTTCCTCCTATTTTCTTTGGGTTTAATTGTTATTCTTTTTCTAATTTTTTTTTCTTTTCTGAGACAGCAAGATCTCTGTCTCAGAAAAGCAATCCAAGCTGGCCTCTCAACAATCCTCCTGCCTCAGCTTCCAAAGAGCTAAGATTATAAGTTTTCACCACCATACCTGGCAATCTTTCTTCTAATCTTTGAGATGGGTCATTTTATCACTGATTTTTCCCAGCTCTCTTTTCTAACATAAAGCTATGAAAAGCACAATATTACCTGCAACCCATCATCTGTTATATCATTTTTGTTTTCATTTCATTCAAGATACTTTCCAAATTTCAGTACAACTTCTCCTTTGACCCAGTAGATCTTAAGAAGTATTTCCTTTTTGTCCCCTATTGTTAGTGATATGCAATATTTACATTCATTTTGGAGAATTGCTATGTACATATGTATGTATGTACATACCTTGGCCGATACCTACCAATCCCCTAAAAAATATTTCCTTGGGCCGGAGATTTAGCTCAGTGGTTCCAGCACCTGCCTCGCAAGCACAAGGCCCTGAGTTCGATCCCAGTAACCACATAGAATGCTGGGCGTGGTGACTCACGCCTACCAGCAATCAATACCACATACCACAGTGCTGGGCATGGTGGCTCACGCCTGTCATCCCAGCACTCAGGAGGCAGAGACAGGAGGATTGCTGAGTTCGAGGCTTGACTGGACTACATAGTGAGCTCAGGGCCAGCCTGAACTACAAAGCGAGACCCTGTCTCAAAAAAAAAAAAAAAATTTCCTAATTTCCAACATTTGAGGATTTAAAAACTCTCATTAATACTGATTTTTTGGTTAATTATATTAGTGAAAAAACATTTTGTATGATTTCAGATCTTTAAAATTTCTGTGCACCTACTTTACAGTTGTTACAGAACTCTTGAGAAGAATGTTCATCTGCAGATTTTGGGAGCGAATGGTATAAGTTAAAATGTGTTAATTCTATTGTTCACATCTCATTTATCCTTATGAGTTCTGTGTGTTCTGTTAGCTATTGAGATAAAAGTCCTAAAAATATCCATTATAAATGGACTTTGTTTCTCTCTTTAGTTCTGATTTGCTTTATATGTTTAGAGGCTATGTCATCAGATCCGTACAAACAGAATAGTCATATTTTCTGAAAGATTGATGCTTTAATTACCCCTCTTTTTCTAGAGACTAAACCCAGGGTCTTCACTCTTGTTTCCAGTTAGTCTTTCATTTTTTCCCTTTGAGAGTGGGTCTCCAAGTGACTAAGTTACTCAGGCTGGGCTTGAACTCACAAGCCTGCCTCAGTCTCCCAGAGTGCTGGACCTACAAGCATTCTCCACCAGGCTCGTCTTAGCCACATGTTAGCTTTCTTCATACTTCCTGTTTGAACAGCTATGTTTTTCTGATATTAATATATTCACATCAACTTTCTTTTGGTTAATGTTTGCAGTGTCTGTATGCTTTCATTTTTATTCTCAGCCTTTGTATATCTTTTTATCTGAAGTATAACTCTTGTGAGCAGTGTTTAATTGAATCATCATTCAATCTGATAACTATGTTTTATTGGAATATTGATCTTTTATATTTAATACAATCAGTAGTGCCTCAAGATTAAAATCTAGCCTCCTTCTGTTCCACTACATTCATTTTTTTTCCAACTTTCTTACCATTATTTTGACTAGTCAAGTCATTTGTACCCACTCATTTTCTCCTGTTTTATCAAAGTATTGGGAACAGGATAGAGAACTAGGGATGGAGGGTGGGTGGGAAGGACAAGTAAAAGGACCAGAAAATAACACTATATGCACCAATTCCCCACCATGACTGTATTTATGGTGTACTGAAAATGTATACTAATAAGAAGGGAAGAAAAATTGAAGATTATAATAGGCATCCAATTATTGAGTCAATATGCAATCAGGGCATTGAATTCTTCCTAAATAATTAGAAATACATTTAAAATATCTGAACTCTCTTCCTATAGAAAATGCCTCAACCAACTCTCCTGGCACCTCACATTCCCATGCTCCATTTTTGGTGCTCAGCATCTGTGACTCAACTCTGCCCCAGGGCTTCTTTTGATACTGAGTTCGGAGCTGGCCGGAAAATCTGGGAAATTAAAAACTCCCTGGAGTACTCTTCAGCCAATTAGTGACCACAGTTCCTGGCTAAACATTCCAGTTCCTGTTTCCTTCAGATGGGATTAGCTCTGAGGAACAGGCCTGCTGTGGTTCCCCAAGCTTCCCAGCAGCGAAGCCCCACTGACCCACAGTGATCATTTGCTGGGTTGTATTCTTCAGGTGTGTGACTGGAATGGAGCCCGGGGCCTCTGCCCTGAGCTACATCCCCGCCCTGATCCTCTCTCCTCGGTACCTCACCTCCTCCATCCCGTACTGAATCATCTGACTTACTTCAGGAATAAATTGCGCCAGCTCAGATCGTTGTTTTACAGTTTGCTTCTATCCCCATTTTGTGGAATTATTGTCATATATTTTTATTCTATGTGCATATAAACTTATTAGCCCTTATTACTTTTGTCTTATGTAGTCAGTTCTCACCCAGATTCATCTATACATTTTACACTTTCTTAAATCTTAATCTTTCTTCCTCCTAAATTTCCATCTTTAATTCTGGGATCTTATTTTGGAGGGTTTTTTTTCATTTTATTTTGTTTTTTCCTTGTGCTTGAAGAAGCCCTTTTAGCATTTCTCCTACAATAGTTATGTGAGTAGCTAATTTTCTCAGTTACTGTTTGTATAAACATTTCTTCCTTTCACTTTTATTTCTCACTAGATGTGACATTCTAGGTTGGCAATTATCTTTCTTCAGTTTATTAAAAATATTATTCCCCTCAGATTTGTCTTATCAGATTCTTAGCTGTTGACTTCATTGTACCCTTCAAAGACAGTGGGTGGGGGGTTTTTCTAGATACTTCAAAGCTTTCTCTATCTTATTTTTATTATCTGCATTATGCTATATCTAGGTGTCTTTCTTTGTATTTATCCACTTGGGATTCATTCCCTTTCCTCTTATTTTAGAAACCCAGAGTATGATTTTAAACACTTGTCACATATTTCTTAAATTATTTCTCGTATTTTCCACATTTTTCCCCTCTCCATTCTTCGGTGTGTACTTGTCTTTCAGTACATTGGATCCGTGGTCTCCACAAGCTGCTTTTAAATCCACCTGATCTCCAGTTTGTAACCTTCTTTTCAGTGTTCCCTCTGTTAACCCTATCTATTCTCTGCTCAATTTTCACTCTTGTTCTTTTCATACTAAAATTTTCATTTGATTATTTCTTTTTAACAGATCTCGGTCCCTGTGAAACTTTCCGTTTACTCATTTTCCTGAACAATTTAAAAACTACTTATTAAAGTACACTATAATTTACTTAAAAAACAGGCCAGTGAATGTATGTATAAAACAATTGATTATGAAGAGCCAGCTCATGAAATTATAGAGTCTAGAAGTCTAGATCCAGGACAGCTGATTATCTAACTTCTATATAAGTCTGGATGTAAGTCTGAAGGCAAGAGAAGCGCAAAGACAAACAAGCAAAGAGAAAAGATTCTCACTGTTCTATCCAGGCTTCAGCAGATGCATGAGGCCCCACCTACACTGAGGAAGGCTGCCTGATTTACACAGTCTACTGATTTGAATGCTAACTACATCTAGAAACTCCCTCGGGAATACTCCCAGAAATAACATTTAGTCAAATATCTGGGAATTGCATGGTCCGCTCAAGTTGACACATAGAAAAGGTAGATCTAAAATTCCCCCTGCAAGTCTTGTGTGTCCAGCCACCCATCTGGGCCTTGGAGTCAGTTTCAGGGGACTGGATCCTAGCACACTAGGAGCCAAAATAAATCTCTCCCCCTCTGCATTGCAAGTGTCAGGTACTTTGCTGTACTGGCAAACATAACATGTAAAGTTAATCATCATACATACACACAGAGAAGCATGTTTGATGTACCTATTAATGCATTTTTATAAAATGAGTACTCCCAGGGCTGGAGGGTTAGCTCAGTGGTTCCGGCGCCTGCCTTGCAAGCGCAAGGTCCTGAGTTCGATCCCCGGTAAGCACATACAATGCTGGGTGTGGAGACTCACGCCCACCAACAATCAATACCACATACCACAGTGCTGGGCATGGTGGCTCACGCCTGTAATCCCAGCACTTGGGAGGTAGAGACAAGAGGATTGCTGAGTTCCAGGCTTGCCTGGGCTACACAGTGAGCTCAGGGCCAGCCTGAACTACAAAGTGAGACCCTGTCTCAAAAAGAAAAAAAAAAAAAATGAGTACTCCCAGGTGTCCAGCACCTCCATAAAATAGTAGGACACAGTCAGCACCCAAGAAGCCCTCCTCCTCCTTCTCTCTGTTCAACTTCTCCTGACTTCTGATGCTCTAGATTAGTTTTGCCTGTGTTTATATTTGCTGGCTAAATGAAATCATGTGGCATATTTGTTATTTCTGCATGACAAATTAACCCCAAACTTCACAGCTTAAAAATATTTATTATGTCACAGTTTCTATGGGTCAAGAATCCACATGCGGCTTAGCTGATGGCTCTGACCCAAGATCTCTCATGAGTTTGCAGCAAGCTGAAGGTGTGACTGTGGCCTCATCTAGGCCCTCAGCAGGAGCAGGGGGAGCGTTCAGGTCCAGTTGACAGGTGTGGACAAGATTCAATGTTTATTTTGTTTTATTGATTTGTGTGTGTGTGTATGTGTGTGTGTGTGTGCGTGTGTATGTATGAGATCGAGAGAGAGAGAGAGAAAGAGAATAAGAGAGATACCAAGCCATACCCCAGCCCTTCCTTTATTTTGTGTCTTAGGACAGGATCTGATTAATGTCTAAGTTGCCCAGGCTGTTCTTGAACTTGTGACCTTCTTGCCTTGGGTTCCCAGTATACATACCACAATTAGAGCTGTGCACCATTCTACCAAACTTAATGTTCATCTTTTTATGTGTCTGCCTGTTTGTTTTTGTAGTTTGGGAGACTGAACTCAAGGCCTTTGTGTTAGGCTGCATGCTCAGCTGTCTCCTTTTTATTTTGCGACAAGGTCTGGGATACAACTTGTAATCCTCCTGCCTCAGCCTCCTGGAGTACTTCAATTACTGGTATGCACCACCATGGCCGGCTTCACGTTCACTTTAAATGTTCATGCTGATATTGAGCCTGTGCCCTGGTCAGCAAGATTCAGATCCGCGCAGATCACTGGTCTGAGGCCTTCCTCTACCCCTTGCCAGGTGAACCTCTCCATGGGGCAACTTGCAATATGGCACCAGGCCATGCTGGGGGAATGAATGACAGAACAAAAGCAGATCGAAGATGTCATCTAGAGTCTTCACAGCCTACTCTAGAGGCGACCTTTCGTGTTTTTCCCTTTTTTTTTTTTTTTTTTAACCCTGAGAAGTGAGTCACTGGGTATAGCATATGCTCAAGAGGTGGGCATCAAACGGACATGACCAAGGAGGGGCGGAAGTGCATCTCAGACTCTGCCGCCTCGAGGTCCTCCTCGGGTCCGGGTTCTTCCCTACAATGTCATTTTTATCCAGTTCACCTGTGCTGTTTGCCCTGTTGTAAATCATTCTTATCACTTCGTGGTGTCTGGCTTGTTTGTCCAGTCAGTCAGCAGCGGATGGATATTTGTTAGTTTCCAGCGCGGGACTGTCGCAAAGGGCGCTGTGATGGGATGTTTTATAGCCCGTCTTCTGGTGGAGGGGGTGTGGCTTGGGGAAAATTCCCGGGTCCGGGGACGCAAGTGCCGGGCAGTGGTACAGACTGCCAGACTGTTTTCCTAGAGCGCTCGAAATTCTTTATCCTCTCAGCGGGAAATCAAAGTTCCACATGTCCCCCATGTCCATTTGCATCTTCTTCACATCAACCATCCGATGCCTATATAACATATCTCACTGCAATTTTAATTTGCATTTCTATAATGACTACTGAAACCGAGCACCCTTTCGTGGTTATTAGCCATTCGGATATCCTCTCACTGCTTTTTCAAGTATTTTACCTATTTTCTTTTGAATTATCTGCTTTTTCCCACTGCTTTGGTGGAAATTTTTATACAGTCTGCATGAATTTTTTGTTTACTTTACATACTGCACTTATCTTTCCCTCCTTTACTTAATTTTTTTTTTTTTGAGACAGGGTCTTGCTTTGTAGTTCAAGCTGGCCCTGAGCTCACTATGTAGCCCAGGCAAGCCTGGAACTCAGCAATCCTCCTGCCTCTGCCTCCCGAGTGCTAGGATTACAGGCTTGAGCCACCAAGCCTGGCACTGTGGTATGTGGTACTGATTGCTGGTGGTTGTGAGCCACCACACCCGGTATTGTTGTATGTGGTTACTGGGGATCAAACCAGAGACCTTGCACTTGCAAGACAGACGCTGGAACCACTGAGCTAAATTTCTGGCCCTTCCTTAATTTTCTATGTGATCACTTTGCTAGTAGTGAAATAACCTTTTTTTTTTTTTTTTTCAGTAAAAGATGGTGAGTCAAATGAACATCTAGATGAGAGCACAGGTATTATTACTTCTCCCTTACCAATACAAAAATCAAATTCAGGGCTGGAGATTTAGCTCAGTGGTTCCAGTGCCTGCCTTGCAAGCACAGGGTCCTGAGTTTGATCCTGGTTACTGCATACAATGCCGGGCGTGGTGGCTCACGCCTGTAATCCCAGCACTCGGGAGGCAGAGACAGGAGGATTGCTGAGTTTGAGGCTTGCCTGGGCTACATAGTGAGCTCAGGGCCAGCCTGAACTACAAAGCGAGACTCTGTCTCAAAAAAAAAAAAAAATCAAATTCAGATGCAAGGACTAGCCAAATGAAAAGTGTAAAACAATAAGATGTTTAAAGTCTTTTACTTTAAACATCTTATTGTTTTACTTTTACTTTAAACTATCTTCATAATGAAGTACACAAAGATACAAACAGCAATAACCATCAAAGAAAATAACTGACAAAATTGGCTCTCTTAAAATTTGCTTCTGAGCAGGGCATAATGGCTCTCGCCTGTAATCCCAGCACCCGGGAGCCAGAGGCAGGAGGATTGCTGAGTTCAAGGCTTGCCTGGGCTACATAGTGAGCTCAGGGCCAGCCTGAACTACAAAGTGAGACCCTGTTTCAAGAAAAAAAAAAAAATTGCCTCTGGGCTGGGGGGTGCAGTTCAGTGGCACTGTGCCTTCCTGGCAAGCACAAGGTTCTGAGTTTGATACCTGGTACCGGAAAAATAAATAAAATAAAAATAGAATTTGCTTCAGGGAGAAAAATGTTGCAGAATATTGAACTTCTTTCCTTGCTGGGACTGTGGCCCTTAAATCTTTTTGTCCTGGTAGCTCACTGAAATCTTGTACTGTTTCTTGTGTTTTTCCATCTTTTCTAGTTGCTCTCTGATAGTGTTGGTCTAAAACATCACAAGAAATAGAAATAACTAAGGTGATTTATTTCTTGTTTATATGCTCATATGTTTGCTACAAATGGGGAGGAACAGCAAAGAGAGTAATGTAAGACATTTGTTATAATGAGAATATGCCAAGTAACTGGAACTCCAGAAAGAGATACAGAATCATTTACTGTTATAATCCATGTGTTTCAGTGTATTCTTTTTTGTGAAGGGTGGACTTTAGGGCACCCTAAAAATGCTGAGCATAAAGAGCCCTGATAAAATAATGAAAACATCAGAGTGAATGTAGGTGACCTGCCTGGGGAAAGTACCAAATGTCACCTACAAATGTCTCCAACCAGAAGAGTAAAAAATTTTTCTAAATAAACGTAAAGACAAGACTTTGAAAGTTAATACTTATAGACCTAGGAAATAAAAGAAAAACAAGAGGAGATTCTGAAGAATAGATGACCAACAATCTGGAGTCTTTTGGAGAACAAGTCTAATTTTAATCATTGCATAAATGCATACTTATCATAATTAGAAATGTATAATTAATCCAGTGTCTAGATGTTTGACCTAAAGGCCACGCAAGTCCTAAACATAAAGAACTAAAATCAAACGTATTAATCACATAAAAAAGAAAACATTTTATAACTATTCCTTTTTTTTTCCTTGGTTTTAGTTTTAGGTTTTTTTTTTTTTTTTTTTTTTTTTGAGACAGGGTCTCGCTTTGTAGTTCAGGCTGGCCCTGAGCTCACTATGGTGCCCAGGCAAGCCTCGAACTCAGCAATCCTCCTGTCTCTGCCTCCCGAGTGCTGGGATGACAGGCGTGAGCCACCACGTCCATGCGGTGTTGATTATTGGTGGGCGTGTCTCCACGCCCAGCATTATATGTGGTTACCGGGGAT
>PVIC010032360.1:0-20745 GCA_004025085.1 Thryonomys swinderianus
CTCTCTCCCCCCTCTCTCCCTCTCTCTCTCTCTCACGCTCTCTCTCTCATTACAAACACACACACAATTAGTGCTTCAGTCTCTGACAATATAAGTTAACCTCTGTGTATAGTTCAGTGAATGAAATGTCTCAATTTGGTTACTGATTCTAGTCTTGAAAAAGACTCTTAACAGAGATAATTTAGTTTCATTCTGTTCCTTTTTGCTCGTTTGTTTTTTTCCTTTTATAAAAATATTACTTTTACCCATCACACGGTCCATAGCAAACTGGAATAAGATTTGGAAAGTCACACATGCAGCGAATCTATCTGTAGCTCTCATCCTCTGAGCCATCGGAGAAGCTGGAGTTGCCTATCTTTTCAAGTGGGCTTGCCACTTTGACCCAGGCAGATGAGAAATCAAACAACAATACCAACCAGCAGTTTCAAGTATCCTTCTGCAGCATAATAACTCAGCAGTAGGCTTTGCTAATGGTGTTTATGAGCTGCCAGGCTGGGATTGGTCCTTCAGCAAGGAGGCATTTGCCCAGTGGGCTTCTTCTGTGTGGGGGGCCTTTTTGCTGCCCGGGGAGCCCTTTTCGGTGATTCTCAGCAGGGAGCTTTCTCTGCAGGCCAAGGCCTTTGCAAGGAGCTGACTGTGTTCAGTTATTGTTTTAAGGCCCATCCTGCATTTGAAATGGTTTAGGACACCAATATAATACCATAAAAACTACTATGGAAGACATGCTAAGAGGTCATGACTGCAACTGTTAAAAGATTTTATTTGATTATTTATTTGATATCGTTAATAAAAAGCAAACGAGACGAGAACAAATACTTCACATAGTTTAATGTAGATGGTTTTACCCTAAGTGCAAATGGCACAGTCAAGGGTGTGATAACATCAGCTCTCACTCATGGCAAGAGTGAGAAAGGAAAAGGTGTGTGAAGAACACAATAGGAACCACAGGATGAGGGCCGGAGAAGGGAACGGGGAAGTTGGAGCCACAAGTCAGACCATCCAAGCTGTCCTTTGAGACTAAAATGAGGCAGAAATGTCTGGGAGTTCAAGATAAAATGATCAGTAATCCCAATATACTTGAGGTTTCATTTGACGCCCACAGCTGAAACTACCTCTTGGGGTGTGTGTATTTATTTATGCCATCAAAGAATATAATTGAATTTGGAAATTATCTTCAGGGCTACCTGTTCGGGCCTGTAGCTTCAGTGCCTTACACCCTGTTGCGTCGAGTTCTACCAAAGGCCGGTTTGAGACCTCTGCCTCCATTTCCTGTGCCTACCTGCTCTAGAGTATTGAGCTGAATTGCCAATCTGTGTCTGCCTCCCATAAAATATAATCTCCAGGAAAAACAAATTAAGATGCAGACCTGATAAGGTGTCAAGAACTTAATCAGTTTCCCACTTCCTGGTCTTCCTAAAATAGTTGAATTCACCAAAGTGAACACTTTGTACCAAATTTACTTGTCGTAGCTGAAAAGAAAGACGAGAGAAGAACAAAGAGACTTGGTGCAAATAAGTGGTCAGGTGTGCACAAGTCTGGAGGACTCTCCCCATTATGTTTCTTTGCTTTGTTTTTTATTCTTTTGCGGTACTGGGGATCAAACTCAGGACATTGGGCTTACAAGGCAGATGTGGTGCCCCTCCACATTTACTCGTTTTTTTGATAAAAGGAAATTCACCTTTATGTGTCTTCTTTATTTGTTTTCTTTAGAGCCAATCAAAGACACACTGGGATCTGGCCAGTAAGTGACTGACATTTTGGCAAAGTTAGCCAGAAAAGTACAGGGAATAGGAGAAATTTAAGAAGTTGATCTGAACCCTTTAGCAAACATTTAGAAAGCATCCATTGTAGAAGGCACTACAAAGCAGAATATCCCCCATTTTCAGCATTTTTGATGGCAGTATGAGAGAGCAGAAGCAATTGGCAGTGATACCATTTATTGGTGGAATCTGAAGAAGTTGATCTCATAGTAACTGAGACTACAATAGTAGCTCTCGGAGACTGGGGAATAGGACAGGGACGGGAACACTGGAGATGTTGATCAAAGGGTTCAAGAGTAAGAAGTTTCAGGCCAGAGATTTAGCTCAGTGGTTCCGGTTCCTGCCTCGCAAGCGCAAGGTCCTGAGTTTGATCCTGTGTTAACCATATACAACAGTGCTGGGCGTGGTGACTCACGCCTGTAATCCCAGCACTCGGGAGACAGAGACAGGAGGATTGCTGAGTTTGAGGCTTGCCGGGGCTACCTAGTGAGCTCAGGGCCAGCCTGAACTACCAAACGAGACCCTGTCTCAAAAAAAAAAAAAAGATTAAGAAGTTTCAGTGATACATTATATAGCATAGTGACCATAACTAATTACCAAATGCTTTATATTTCAAAATGGCTAATAGAACAGATTTTTAAATGTTCTCATAAAAAAAATAAAAAAGAGGGGAGGGGATAGATATGTTAATTTGATCTAATCATTCAGTCTAGATATACTATAAATATGTGCTATTACTGTCAACTGAAAAAGAAAGAAGACAAGTGTAGTGGCACACCCTCGTAACACCAGTGTGTGGGAGGCTGAGGCAGGAGGATTGCAAGTATAACCCACATCTCAGCAACTTAAAATCTTAGTGAGACCCTGTCTCAAAATAAATAAAATTAAAGGACTGAGGACGGTAACTCAAGGCAAATCCCTTGGGTTCAATACCTTTTTCTGAGAGGGAAAGGTGGGGCATAGACCAGAAGTGAGAACTCCAGACTCTCAGTATGATCTGTGGATCACATGCTCTGAGTCTTGTCTCTGAGTGCGGCTGTACAGCACAGTGGAAAGTATAGGGATCCTTGACTCAGTGTCTGGCTTCGAACCCCATCTACACCCCTAAGAGCTGCTGGCTCAAGTTATTTTAAATTATCTGCTTTCCTTTTTCATCTCTAGTAAGGAGTTTATGGTGGTCCGGGACAGTTGTTATAGAGGTTAAATAATTGGTAAAAGTGCTCGAAACAGTATCTGGTGTTGCTTTCTGAAGTTGGGCCTTCTAGCTGTCCCGAGAAAAATAGGTTAGGCTTGGGCAGGGAGGGCGCGGGAGGAGGTCACGCAGTGTGGAGTGAGGAGCATGGGGGGAGGCAGGGGACTGGCAGGAAGACACCAGCTGGGGCCGAAGCTTCCGGGAAGGGCGGGCTACACAGGCTCAGGCCACCGAGGCCCCTGAATCCTGCACTAAGATGGGTAGTTTAGTTTTCCATGTCTTTTATTCAAAGCAAATAAGTAGCGATATGCTTTGAGTAACCAGGATGACCGCATAACTGAGCAGAATTTCAGATCCTGTAATAAAATAAAACTTAACAACAAATTAATTTACCCTCCTAATAGGATCGGTCTGTAGTATTCTGATAAGAGGCAAAATTCTGATTCATTTCAATACTTTGATCATGGCCAACGGAAGCCATAAAAGCGATATCACTGAACGGGGGCTTGGACAGAGGTGACGGCGGCTGGGCTTGCGGGTGTGAAGGTGCAGCAGACCCCGCGGCCCTCTGCTGGGCCCTGGGCCCCTCCTGAGCCCTGAGCTGCACGCTGCCTAACACTCTACCCGGGGCTGCAGGGCACTGAGTCCACATGGTCATGAGTGTGTATGAATGTGTGTCTTATATGTGTGTGTGTGTGTGCGTGCGTGTGTGTGTGTGCCTTGGGGGGCAGTAAAGAGAGTGTTTTCTCCCCGACCTCTAGTTCATGGTTTCGTTGTCTCAACCTTCATTCTCATATCCCTGCCGAAATCCCCACACCAGCTGCCTTCTTTTTGGAAGAAAGACTAGTCTCTTCTCTGAGATGTGGAAGACCTTTGATTTCCCCACAGTCAGCCACTCACCTGGGCTCTCAACAAATACATGCAATAAACTGAAGCAGCAGCAGTGCCAGGACGGATTTTAAATAATATGACCTCTGCCTCTCCCCGCAGCCCCGTCTCCTCCCACCAGCGTCCTATTTTCACCCCAGTCTCGTTCGTTGCCCTAGACTTAGACATCTTGTGCTCAGTCTACATCATATTGCTGATGGCTCAGAGGTTCGTCTTCTACCTCTCTCTCCCCTTTGTCCCATCTTCCAACGTAATGTGCTAAGTTCTTAGAAGGGGACCAGGACGCGATTCACCTCACGCCTCTCCCTGAGACGAGAGTAAAGGCGGAACAGACCGTTTGGGACATTTGGTCTTGGGCAGGTGGGACTGTTGTCATGTCAACTTCTGGGCACTGCTAGAGAAAAGGTAAGGACCGCGGAGGACATGGTTATCACTTTCACACCTTATCCTCTCAGCCCCCAGGGTCCACTCACCATCAGAAAGTTGGGGCAGCACCGTGGAGCTTGAGGAGAAGCCACTGGAGGAGCTGATACAGGCAGCAAATAAAAGATGGAAGGAGGGAAAATATCTGGTTTCTGTGCAGTACACAGTGGAAATGGGAAAGAGAAAGAATGAAGGAAGCATGTTAGGCTATGAAGGTATCCAGGGCCAAAGTATGGCACAACCCATAATTGTGTTGTCAGTGGACAGAAGAAGAGATGGACTGTGGTAAAATAGATTTTTTTTTTTTTGAGACAGGATCTTGCTTTGAAGTTCAGGCTGGCCCTGAACTCACAGTGTAGTCCAGGCCAGCCTCGAACTCAGCAATCCTCCTGCCTCTGCCCCCCAAGTGCCGGGATTACAGGTGAGACACCACACCCAGCCTGGCACTGTGGTATGTGGTACTGATTGCTGGTAGGCATGAGTTACCACGCCTGGTATTGTTGTATGTGTTACTGGGGATCGAACTCAGGACCTGGCATTCACTAGGCAAACACCGGAACCACTAAGCTAAATCTGTAGCCCGATAAAATAGATTTTAAATGAACACAAGTTAGGTCAGGAAGACACAGAGAAAACCCAAGAAAAGAGCTTTGCCACAGGTGTTAGGAGTAGGCCACTGGTGAAATGGGGTAAAAAGAATGAAAATACAGAAGTGAAGGGGGTTTCTGTGAGAAGATGTTGACTTCACTTTTTTTTTTTTTTTTTTTGAGACAGGGTCTCGCTTTGTAGTTCAGGCTGGCCCTGAGCTCACTATGTAGCCCAGGTAAGCCTCAAACTCAGCAATCCTCCTGTCTCTGCCTCCCGAGTGCTGGGATAACAGGCGTGAGCCACCACTCCCGACACTGTGGTATGTGGTATTGATTGCTGGTGGGCGTGAGTCACCACACCCAGCATTGTATGTGGTTACCGGGGATTGAACTCAGGACCTTCTGCTTGCAACGTAGGCGCCGGAACCACTGAGCTAACCCTCCGGCCCAGTTCACTTTTGAGTCATTTCAGGTCAAATTAACTCTCTGGAGTCCAATTGATGCTTCAGCAGGCAAAGAATCTAGAGGTTGTCACTCAGGCAGCTGCCTCTCACCTCTGCTGTATTGTCTTTGTCCTGCTCACGAACTACAAAGGAATTCACTGTGGTCTTTTTCTGGGAGGCCAGTAAGTACACGCATTCTCAGCTTGCAAGGTTTTTGGTTTGCTTGTGCTACTTCCGTTTGGTTTTCTGACAGCTAAAACACTTGCATGTACCCTATTAAAATCGTGAAGTATCATTTGGTTTTGTGTTTAAATTAAGACCTTCCATATTTAGATTGAAAGGATGATAGAAAAAATATGTATTCATCAAAAAATGGAGTCTGGAAATAATTGATCGAGCTTGGAAACAGCATTTTCTGCCTTCTCCTTCAATCTTAATCACGTGGAAAGTCGGGTGCAGTTAAAGGGCATCGGATAATCTCACATCCAGATAGTCCTCGTGCTAGGAAGGGCTTCCGAGGGCTCCGCTTCCGTCTCTTCAGCTTTGTCTCCCACCATGGAAGTTGTTGTCCAGTGGTGTAAACCTCTTGAAACTCCCCGTAGAGAACATGTGGTCTTGTCTCCCTGGGCCTCTCTGCAGGGCTGGCCTTCCCTTCTGCACCGTCTCTCACACTGATAACAAGCTTTTATTCATCTGTCAGGACCCAGCCCGCGCATGACTTCTCTTTGGAACGGGCTCAGCCACTGCTCCAGCGCTGCAGCCAGCCCCTCTTCCTTGGGCTGTCTCCGAGGCCGCCCAAGCCTCTGCTGTGTTCTTCTCCTGAGTCCTTCGTGTCATCACTGTGTACTGTCCGCCTGCCGTCCCCACGCTGCAGGCCGAGTCTGTCTTAGGGTTATTTTATAACCTTGACGTGGGAGGTGTAGTGAACACTCCAATTTTTTCTTTTTTTTTTTTTTTTGAGACAGGTTCTCACTTTGTAGTGGCCCTGAGCTGGCCCTGAGCTCACTGTGGAGCCCAGGCAAGCCTCGAATTTTTTTAACTGAATGAGATAAAGGAAGAAGGCAGAAAGGAGGGAAAAAAGGAAGAAAGAAATGAAGGAAGGAGATTCATTAACTTAATGTGTTTCTACTTCATTGAAGAAATATATTTCAATAAAACAAGTAAACAGTTGCTAGAATGTCATACTGCAGTTTAAATGCCTGAGACAAATTGTTTGTACTGCGATAATCCTAATTTCTCTTAAAGTTTCAATCTTTTCTCTTAAACCCATAGTGCCTCTTGTTTAAGCAATCAGACCAATTATATCTTTTCCTTCCTTTTCCCTCCTTCTGCATTCTTCTAAAGTTATCCTTGAATATATGAGCCTTGTTTAAGAAAAAATTACTTAAGGACACTTGTTAAAACACATTATGGAAATTCAATCACTTTAATGGGCATGAAGCCCAATGCCATGAGGTACTGCGATAGAAGACAGAGAGGCCCTGACCAAGAATACAGCACCAGCCATCAGGAACCGATGGTCCTCGAGCAGCGCAGGGCTCGGTTTGTGCAGAGTTTCTACAAGGAAGTGGGATTCTGGCTCAGCCTAATAGTGCTTCCATTGGATGGTGCGACAGTCAGTCAGACATGGAGGGTGACTGGAGGTTGAGGGAGGTTATCGCTAAGCTAGCACAGCAGGGTTCTTTTGATAAAACTTTTTATAATACCAGGGCATCGTAGCACATACCTGTAATCACCACGCTCTGGGAGGGTAAGGTAGGAGGATCACAAGTTAGAATTCCACCTGGGCTAAGGAGTGACTTAAAGGCCCATATGTCAAAAAAAATTTTTAGGGCCGGAGGGTTAGCTCAGTGGTTCCAGCACCTGCCTTGCAAGCACAAGGATCTGAGTTCGATCCCCAGTAACCACGTATAATGCCGGGCATGGAGACACACCCACCAACAATCAACACCGCATACCACAATGCTGGACGTGGTGGCTCATGCCTGTAATCCCCGCACTCGGCAGGCAGAGACAGGAGGATTGCTGAGTTCGCAGCGGCTTGCCTGGACACCATAGTGAGCTCAGGGCCAGCCTGAACTACAAAGCGAGACCCTGTCTCCAAAAAATAAAAAAAAATTTTAATTAAATTAAAAAAGAAAAAAAGGTGGGGATGTAGCTCAGCATGAAGGCCCCGGGATCCAGTCCTCGGTACTGTCAAATCAAACCAAACCAAAACCTCACTGTAAGGAAGAACACATAGGGGCCTAGAAGGTACAGGAGCCCAAGCGCTGGCCGAGCTCAGCACCTTTGCGGGTCCTGTACACTGCACTGCATTTCCAGTTTGCGCCTGTCACTCAGGGTTTCTCAGTGTGCACTGCTGTGTGTGTCATTATAATTCACGGCAAGGGGCAGAGGTGGTGGTCGGTCGCGCTTCCTCGCAGCTGACGGGTCCCCAGGCTATGTCAGGACCCTGGGGCCCCTCGAGGAGCTCCTGAGCAGTGTCACCCAGGCTCCAGGAGGCGGCGGTGCTCACTGGGAGGAAACCCGGGTAGTGGGTTGTGGTCAACATTATGACTTTGTGTCTCTAATATGCACATGGTGGCTAAAAGTGATGGGAAGTGTTTTAATGTGAGCCCTTCCAGGCGCCTCTCAGCTTTGCTTTCTGCCAGGTCTACTGCAGAATCGCAAATGACCGTAAAAGCAGTTTTGATGGACCTGAGATATTGCTCAGTGGTTAGCACTTGCCTAGCATGTGGGGGGCCCTGGGAATGATCCCCAGAACCCCACACAAACATAGGGCAGTGGGATTTTCTCCATTGCTTTTTGGGGGAAGGGAAAATGATTTTTATTATATTTTGTTTTTGTTTTATTCTGTGCCAAGGGTGGACTCCAGGCCTTCACGTGTGCTAGATAAGCACTTAACCACTGTGCTACACCTTCCGGCCACAGGGGAGGTGTTTAACTTACATTGTTTAAATCTATTAACACCAGCGTTGCTCAAATGTAACATCACCTTTTGATTGTGTTTGCTTCCTTGAAATCTAGTCATTCGTAGGTGTCTAGTATGTATTCATGAAGTTAATATGAAAAATTCAAAATCCTTTTTTTTTTTTTTGAGACAGGGTCTCACTTTGTAGTTCAGGCTGGCCCTGAGCTCACTATGTAGCCCAGGCAAGCCTCGAACTCAGCAATCCTCCTGCCTCTGCCTCCTGAGTGCTGGGATGACAGGTGTGAGCCACCACGCCTGGCACTGTGGTATGTGGCATTGATGGCTGGTGGGCATGAGTCTCCATGCCCAGCATTATATGTGGTTATCAGGGATCGAACTCAGGGCCTTGCGCTTGTGAGGCAGGCGCCGGAACCATTGAGCTAATCCTCTGGCCCCCAAAATCTTATTTTTTTAATTAAAAACCCAGAGTCTACTCTTGTCTAATAAACAAAACTGGCAAAGAAAAAAATCCCTCATCTTTCAAATTTTTATGTTTTTCTCATTGCAATAACCTTAGAACAGTATTTGAATACCTTCTACTGGCTGTTGGATTATACATGTTTTCAAACCCGAAAGAAAGCATAAAAACGAGCTTGGACTGAGAGCTACACAGCCTGGACCTGGGTAAATGCATGAACAAGGCTCCCTAAGTGCGGCCCGGTTTCCACTCCCCGCGACTGTATGCAGACCCTCGTCTGCAATGTGGCTTTTATTCACTTGACTTCTTATGTCGTGCTGAGAGAGAAGACGATCAGAAATGATAAACATCTGGAGACTTATTTTTGTACTTGCTCGTAAGGTAGGACTTGGAAACTTCTTACGGTCTCTCCCAACTGCTTAATTATCTTTCCACAAGTAAGCATTGAATTCTAGGAGGAATAGCAGATGTCTCCCTGCCATTCAGAGATAAGAACCAACTGATTTTGGAAATCCAAGAAGAAATGAAACGTACAACACTTTATCCCCGGAGTCCTCGAGTCTGCCTGATGTCCCCTGCCCTGAATCACAGTTGTTCTGGTGTCACTGGTGCTACTGAACTCTGAGGAGCCAGGCAGGCGACGCTGGCTGGGGTGCGCTATCTGGCTTCCGGGGCGCAGAAGCAGTTCTCCACACGCTGGTGTCTCAGGGATGTTTTAAATAGAAAGCCTCCGCTCTGGAAACCCATTACCAGTCTCTTTCACCCAGAGTCAGAGTGAGAAGACCCAGCAGATGGTGGCGGAGTGAGGAGAATCGCGCGCAGCCTTCAGTCATTCGTGACAGATCTATTTTGAAGGCGTGAGCCTGTGCTCCAGGATACAAAGGCAGCTCCTGACTCTAATTGTCGGGCTCCGCTAGAAGGGGCCTTTCTGTGGACCGCGGCTGCTCACAGTCTGCCCTCCAATGAAAAGCATCCTGCTGGCTAATTAACTTGCAGCCCTTTCTTCTCTCCTGTGCTCTGATTTCTTGTTGTTTTAATCTCAGACCCCGCGTCTAGTACCAAGCCACCAATGGAGTCTTCTGTTATTTCACCCAAATACTCAGTGATGAACAGTTTCAATCACTCACTCTAAGTTCATTGTGTCTGTTCCACTTTTCATGATGATTAATCCTCAGAGGAGAGAGATTTTCAAAATTCAAACTTTCTTACCTCATTTTTCAGTATTTGCAAACTCTATGATCCCAGAAAGATCAGATTTTTTTTGCCTGATTTTCTAAAACCCTGTGTAAAAACATGCAATGTGATTAATTTGGTTTTCATTTACTTCCGCAGCCCATATGAACATTACTAAATGATAAAGAATTCAGTTTTGTGACTAAATATACAGCAGTGTCTGTTGCCTAGAAGTTCTTCTTAAGCAAGTGTGTTGCCAAAGCAAAATCAGGGGGATTCATGGAAGCCTGGGAATGTTAAAGTCATCTTTCTCTTGGAATTGTGACTGTAACATATGTACTGAAGTGTGGGAGTGAATAAACCAATGAAACAAGAAACTCCTTTACCTCTGACCATTTGTTAAACATCCCTGAGAAAACGGCTCCCAGTTCTGAACGGTCCCACGACAAACTCTCTACTGGAGGATCTAGGAAGTAGGAAGCTGGAAAAGCAAAGACCTTGGGGGGACAGGAGGAGCCTCAGATAGTAGAGAAATCTGTGAATCTGCTGAGAGTGATACTGGAAAGTTCAAAGTAACACTACGGTCTGGCCCAGGGCTTGAGAGAGTCACAGAGACAGTTTCTAGGGGGCCTTGTGGGCTTCTTCCTGAGGAAGGACTAAGAAAGTGTGAGCTGAGCCCTGCAAATAGCTACGTATTAAGTCACAGAAGGTAAATATTTAAATTAAGGACTTATCATAGTTCCCCAAACGTCTGTAAGAGACGTCCATTTAACAATAGTTGGCAAATATCATGTCAGTGGAAAATATAGCCAAGTTTTGTCTCGTCCAAAATGTTGTCATCACCACTACTTTAATATTTAAGAGATTAATGTTTCAAGACTCTTCCAGAAACTTGCATTTGGCATCTGATTGAAAGACTCCTCTGTCCTCCTTCATTGTGCTTTGTTCACCAGTGACCTTGACACTTCTAAAGTATGTCCACGTTGTGTGCACCTAAGGGTGTTCTCGAAGTGTGGTTCTCAAAGGTCCCCCCTGGATGTTCAGAGTCAGCTTCAGCCGAGGAGAAAGTGAGCTCTTGGCCCATCTGTAGACAGAACTGCTGAGTCAGGAGCTTGAGTTGTGGCCCAGTATATACTTTAACAAGACCTTCATATGATTCTGTTCTGTGATCAGATCTTAGAATTGCTGCCATACTTAATGAGTAGGACCTAGAGCAAGATTCCAGGACTGTTGGTAGGTAGCATTTGTATGAAATATGCAGTAGAAACGTAACTCCCTCACATGTGATCCCTTGAAGAAACACTGGTATGTCAAAGTCCCAGGGCCCCCAACAGCCCGAAGTCCTAAAGGGAACAAATTCAATTGTTAAGAAGTTTTAACACCTTTTGCTTTTCATGTTTCTTTAATTTTATTGTGTCCTTACTAAAACTGTCCGCCACATTTCCTTATTTTATTTTCCACATCTTAAAAAAAGAGAAGCCAGGTCAGGGATACAGCTCAGTGGTTCTGGCACCTGCCTCGCAAGCACAAGGTTCCAAGTTCAATCCCCTGTACTGAAAGAGAGAGCGTGAGAGACCAAATCTGAAAAGATCCTGTCACCTGTCCTGTCACTCAGATGAAGTATTTGTGCATCTCTTCCTGAACTCTGTGTGTCCTTCTCTTTCAGCATCCTTCTTTCGAGGGATGTAATCTTTTGTTTATATCCTTGATATTTTGCCTCTTGCCTGTAATCTTTTGTTTATATCCTTGATATTTCTTGCATGCCTGTGTTATTATTAGGAGAATACACAACATATCAAGGGCCCATGTTTGCAAATGTTCTGAGAAGCTAATTTTTTTCTAGCCTTAATCTCAATGAGTCACCACTTAATCTTACTATGCTTCTTTAATCATCTTCATAAGGGTGCTAACTATTCTCACTTTTGCAGAAATCTGGGGAAGGAGAGATGGAAAAGGAAGTTCTGAAATATTTAGCATCTGGGTGCTATGGTGTCTACTGAGGGAAAAGGGTTCTGAGTTGTAGGCTAGACTTAGCAACTTTATAAGAACTTATTTCAAATAAATAAGTAAGTAAATTATATATATATATATATATATATACAACCTATCATATTGTCTAACCCATAAAGATGACTTGTCATTTAATATTATTACAATTCTTTAGTTAACACTGAAAAATTTCTTATTTTCTCTTAAATTAGAATCTTTGGAATTGATGATGAGGAGTCAAGTCAAAGGAAAATCAATCTCCCTTTTATGTTAGCAAAAAGATACATTCAAGGAAACATGTATTTGAATCTTTTTTAGGGTGTGATTATAAAAAATTATTGTTTAAATCAGTTTCATAATCCCTCCTAGCATGGGACAGAAGGTGCCTCATTCCGTGTGTGTTGTCAGGCTCCTGGGAATGAGCAGGTTAATTTGCTTTGAAGACCAGCTGGTTGCAGATGACGATGTTCTCTTATGTGGACAAAACAGAAGCTTTCCTTTCTTTCGCTTGAATTAAACCTATGTTACTGGATATCTACCATAGTACAGAGAACTTTTCCTCAGGGAGTCAGACTTAGAGTGGCCCTCTGGGCCTCAGATGTCTGCATAGCTTCTACAGTAAGGAGCCGTTCGACACAGGATCCTCTCTGGCATTATATCACAGAAGTGTGGAGTGTCCATGGCCCAGGGGCAGGTCCCACAGGTGATCTGCCACAGTACCCTTCGCTCCAGACGGTGCCTTCCCAGATTTGGCCACTGTCTTATTGAGGTTTGTGAAGCTATGAGGCAAACACAGGGACTGCATCTGTGTTTGATTATCTGTGAATGGGATTAGATGTCATTCCTTTTGAAATGCCTTTATCACAGATTGTTCACTAAACAGATGAAAAACTAGCTTACATAATGCAGTATAAATATTAAGTTGAATATGCTACATAATATCAGTATATAAGAACCTGTATTATTCATGTATGAGATCTTTAAAATTATTTCACTCATCAAAGAAATTTATCCAGCTAAGATATGAAAATCTTGGTTAAAAATTTATTTTTTTAATTTTTAAAATTTAATTTTTTTTTTTTTTTTAGTTTTTTGAGACAGGGTCTCTCTTGTTCAGGCTGGCCCTGAGCTCACTATGTAACCTTGAACTTGTGGCAGTCATCCTGCCTCTGCCTCCCTAGTATTGGAATTACAGGCATGGGCGACCATGTCCAGCTAGCTAAAACTTTTTTTAAAAATTCCTCCATACAGTCACAGGGAACAATTGTTTGTTTCTTCCCGGAGTCTAGCATGATAGTGAGCAGATAATAGAGTCATCTGACATTCACCTGCGGAATTATGGGATAGGGAAGTCCACTGCTCCGAAGCAGCCTCAGAGTGGGAAATTGAGGGCCTAATAGGTTAGCAATTGGCCTACAGGGCATTTAGTTTTGTGACTTTGTTTTCAGTTTTACAGGTATTAATACTCTGAGAGTTTTGCTTTTCTCTTCCTTGGCCGTTTTTCCTTCTTATTTTGTGAAGAAAGCAGAGCCATACACAAGACAAATCCACATATGAGTAGCTTGTGAACCACATTCAGAGCTGACTGATACCGTAACACCGACGAGGCCCTCAGGGAACTCATGAGAGACTGTTTCTTCTGAAAGAAAATTACAACACGAGGCCTTAAGAGCGGAAAGAAGATGCACGGACCCAGGAAATAGTCTCAGTGCATCCTCTGTGCACTGATATCCAGTTCACCTCAATGTCCCATTTATTTGAAATCTGTAGGATGTTTTGTGTTCTCACAATCTCAGTCTCTCAGAACTGCCTGTTTGAATATACACAGTTTTTTAAGCATAGTTTCTATTTAAAAAGTTTCTGAGTGTGTCTCCTTAGGGAGCTATCAGGGGCTTATATTCATTGTATTCTTAGCCAGCAATATTAACGAGTTGGAGTATAATAAAGTAAAAATAAGGTACAGACAAGGCCCTAATTAAAACAGAGGTTTCCCACCCAATATGGAACTTAAAGGTCTCTGCTTGCTGTGTCACTTTAAAAAGCAAGTCCTAGGCGGGCACCGGAACCATTGGGCTAAATCTCCAGCCCAACACAAGTCCTACTGCAAGTGATGCAAAGCTAACGTCACCAGTCTTACCCAGCCGGGGGTAATTAGGCATCTTTCTCTGTACTCACTTAGGTATCTACAGAGACAAGGAAGCTTTAGATTTTTTATGGTAACTTAGAGCCTCTTTTCTTGTTAATCATGCTCTGACAATCTCATAAAACACAGACTACTGACTCTGAACCCATTAGGACAACAGAACTAAGAAGCTCAGTGAGAGGCTCCGAGGCCCGCAGAGAAGGAGACAGTGGATTAGAGCTGCTTAACAGACCCCTCACTAGGGGACGTTCATTCCGTTTTCCATCTCAGAGAACAACAAGCTCCAAAGGTCCGCCAAAAAAGAAATAAATAACTCTTATGTGCACCGCACAGTCATTCCTTCTTTGCTTAAGACTAAATGATGGAAGTGATTCTGCTACTTCGGAGTGGAGCGTTCCATCTTCTTAGACCTCCGTTTGAACATCCGAGGGCCCCGGAAGGGCAGTGCCTTTTAGATGCCTCGTTGGAAATGCTTCATGTGAAACAGCAATCTTCGAAACCTCCACGTGGTCTTTGTCATCTTTGGGATGCTTTGGTATATTGGACACGATTGTTATTTTCAAAAATGCATTACGAGCATATTTATTGTGTCAGGAATTTTTAAAAAATAAATGCAGACAGATTAGTTTTGTTGTTGGCTTTGCCAAAAGTTGAAAGGATGAACAGACTTGAAAGGTAATGAGCTCCCCATTGTCGGAGGATTTGGTGTTTCAGTTGGATAATTCCAGATGATGTCGAAGTAGACAATTCAAGAAAGTGCCTTCCAATTGTGAGAAATTGGTTATAATACCCATCATTTTAATGGAAGAGGAAATTCTGAAGGTTTTGCAAGGAAATAATAGCATAAGGAAAGAGGTAACAAAGGATTTTTGAAAAATGATTAATAAGCAGTCACCGCATTTTGTAATAGCTTTTCCTTTTAATTGCTTGTTTGTTTGTGGTGAAGACTGTGCTGTTTTCAAGTGGCTTTTACAGTAACAGAACACTTCTCCCAATTAAGCTGTGCTGTGTAAAGTTCAAACATGAGCAGAAGTGGCTTCTGCCCCTAAGATGCTTCTTTATAAGCTTCCCTTGTAAAACTGACTTTTTTCTAATGATAAAAGTCATACTTGTTTATTATAAAACATTTAGAAACAACCAGGGATTTTAGGTGAGCCATCATTGCCTCACTAGAAAAGTTCTTTCTTAGTATTTTTATTATTTTGTTGTATTTCTCCTACAGATATTCAAACAGATATTCATACCACTTTTTAAATTGTGTCCTACTTTAACTTGCTTTTTAAGGTTCATGATAAAGTTTTTCTTCTTTTTTTACATGAGTTTCTACAGAGCTGAGGTGAAACATTTTTAATTCCACCATGATGAAATAAACAAAAAGGAGCTCATGTTTTTGGGGGAGAGGGTGACAGAGTGATCCTCCTCTCTCTTATGTAGCCAACTTCAGTACTAACAAATTAGCAAGACTAATTTTATTAAGTAGTCATCAGCAAAAGCTAAATGAATATTTGGACCCAAGAACAGCTAATATAAAAATAAAGATTAAGTCATGCGTGGTGACGCACCCCTGTAAACCCAGGGCTCTGGGAAGCTGAGGCAGAAAGGTTGCAAGTTTGAGCTCAACTTTGGCAATTTAACTAAGTAGAAAGTCCCTGACTCAGAAATACAAAACAATGGGCAGAGATTTAGCTCAGTGGTTCCCACTCACCCCACCAGCAATCAACACCGCATACCACAGTGCCGGGCGTGGTGGCTCACGCCTGTCATCCCAGCACTCAGGGGGCAGAGACACGAGGATTGCTGAGTTCGAGGCTTGCCTGGGCTACACAGTGAGCTCAGGGCCAGCTCGAACTACCATGGTGGCCAGGGGTTCTTAATTTTTTAAAAGAGGACAAGAAAAGGGACCTTGGCAAGTCACCTCTATCTCAAATTACTTTTTTTGTTTTTTTGAGACAGGGTCTCACGTTGTAGTTCAGGCTGGCCCTGAGCTCACTATGGTGCCCAGGCAAGCCGCCGTGAACTCAGCAATCCTCCTGTCTCTGCCTCCCGAGTGCTGGGATGTCAGGAGTGAGCCACCACATCCGGCACTGTGGTATGTGGTGTTGATGGTTGGTGGGCGTGTCTCCATGCCCAGCATTATATGTGGTTACCGGGGATCGAACTCAGGTCCTTGCGCTTGCGAGGCAGGCGCCAGAACCACTGAGCTAACCCTTCGGCCCTCAAATTATTTTCAAACAACTTCTCAAATGGCTCCTGGTACTTCATCGGGCAATTACTTCTGAGCAGAGCCACTACTATGGCTGTAGCAAATGCATGCATGATTTTATTTGCAGTGTGGGGATCTGTCTCAAGGGGGCTTTATCATGGAGCTGTATTCCTCTGGGAACTTTATTAGGAGTTGTGATATTAAATTGGACAAAACTACTAAGTAGTAAGGGAATGAAATCTTTCCATACAGTTGTTTAGTTTTAAAAACAAAAAAACAAAGTGCTAGAGGTTTTTGCAAAAATTCCAAACATTATATCCATTTTCTTAGCAAGGTTTTTTTTTTTTTTTTTTTTGAGACAGGGGCTCACTTTGTAGTTTAGGCTGGCTCTGAGCTCACTATGTAGCCTAGGCAAGCCTCGAACTCAGCAATTCTGTCTCTGCATCCCGAGTGCTGTGATGACAGGCGTGAGCCACCACGCCCAGCTTCTTAGCAAGTTTTTATCATTCTACCTCTTCCTGTAAGCAGAAGTTAATGAGGTGCTAGATGTTGGACAATAATGGCTTCGCTATTCTACCTAAGCTGTCCGTTAGGCCACCATAGAAAGTCTCTAAAGATTTTAGTTGCTCAGATTATATCTAAGATCAGGAAGAATGTAAGGTGGGATTCGTTTCCAAAGCTATATGGGCACATATGTAGGGTTGGCCTCTCATTTGATTTCTTCTCAGGCTTTTAAAAATGTTTGATTTTGTTTATTAGACCCTTTTGCTTCATTTGTTATTATTATTGTTACTGATGCTATTTCTAGGTTAAATTTAACTAGCAAGAGAAAGAATCACCAAGCCAAGAATCTTTTTCCTCTCTATATTAAAGACCACATTCTGTGCATTACTTGATCAGTAAATGTGTACCTGTTCCTATCTCATTTGAGCATTACTGTAATTTTACAATAAAGGAAAAGTGGATACAAATTCTCCCTCCACTTTTACACGTGAAGGAATAAGTTAAAACATTTAGTAAGTTGTCCAATGTCCCCATAGCTAATGAGACTCAATACTAAGAATGGAATTCATGTCATTTGTTCAGATGTCTTCATGTTTAAATATCCATTTACTGTACTAGTCTTTTTAGCTGTTCTTATTCATGTATAGGGACTAGCACATATTCACAGAAACTCGTGGAATCTAGAGGCTATTGGTAAAGTCTCTATGTAAATTCACCTTGGTATTGATCCTCTGATGATAAGAGTAGCTTTTCTCTTGGCTGCTACATGAGAGGGTAAAGGGAAATGCATGTCCTACTTTAGGCACAAGGGAGCAGGATGGAGAAATCTTCCTTCACCTGCTCGTTCTTCCTTGCCTTCCACTCAGAGTAATCCTTCTGATGAGGCAGTCGATTTGGGAATGGCATAATGTGATCCCCGTCATTTCTGTCTGGCTGAATGTTTTTAGAAACTGTCTACAACGAAAGCTAGCTTGATGGTCCTGGAAAGATTGGGGCTGGTTTTTGAAAGGCACAAGATCTGTAAGAGCACTTTTTTTTTCTCTAATCATGGACACAAGAGATGTCCCCAGATAAGCGTATAAAATGTAACTCATATGATCCATTGTCATTCCCAGAGATAGCCAGAGACCAAAAAAAAAAGGCAAGGACTGCTTTTGTCACCAGCAATAAGAATGCTGTTTGTGGAGTATTTGTCTTCAGGCTCCTACAGAAGTGAGCCGGCTGCAGCTGGGTTCTTGCCCATCTGTGACACCAGCAGGCAATGTGAAAATGGGACTTTCTCAGCACTAATTTGGCAAGAGAAAGAGATAACATGAGTCCCTGATGAGCCAAGACTCTCTGTTTAGACGAGTCCCCCGATCGCTGGCGCGGTCAGGCTGAGTTTTGCCTGTACTCACTTCCTAGCCTGGTGCCTGGCCACCTCTAGACTTGGGAACAGCAGGCAGAGACTGAGACAGAAGGTTGTCCGTGTGTCTCGGCTGCGCTCAGCACAGAACAGTGACGCTTGTGTGCCCAGTGTGACTGTGACTCACGCCAGCCTTTGTCTAATGGGACGCCAGCTCAGGGAGAGCCACACATTCACCGGTCTGTGAGGCTGGCTTGAGCAGCAGCTTCCAGACCTGCACCTGTATTCTACCCTATGATTTTCCTCCTTAGGACAAATATAAACACGGTGACATGCGAAAGCAATTTTCTGCCCCTAGAAGGAAAAAGGATTAATAAAGACTTCAAGCCAAAAATCATGGGACATGATAAGCAAAAACCTAATTCTTAGAAAATTCTAAGAAACATTTCTACTGCCAATCTAACTTTGTAAAGGAAATGACAAGGAAAGTTCGTTGTCACCTTCATTTAACTGGACTTTGTGCAGAAATCGGGATAAAGGGGTTGCTTGGTAGAAGTTCTCACCTCTTCTATCTCTGTCGGAGGTCCCTGGTCTAAACTATAGCACCCGGTACATGCAGGGAATTCAAACTCACCATCTTTGTCAAACGCAAGAAAAACTTCCCCTCTATCCTCATTCATCTGGTGCTTGGGGGCCTGTGAATTTTTATCACAAAAGATGGCTTAACAGAAGAGATACTTGATTTTTATTAATCTGTGTAAGCATGGGAATGCACCGAAAGGAAACGAAAGTCAAAGACATGGTCCAGCTGCCGGATTATGCGCCCTATGGGAGAGACCGTTCGGCTGCAGTGAGGGATAAATTGTGAGGAAGGAGGAAGGAAGCGCAGTGGAGAAAGGGATGGAAGATGCAGGCCATTTTAGAAAGGTTTGTTTATGTAAACATCCTAATGTCGACTCCCTATCTGGGTGAATGGAGTTGCTTTCTTTGCTGTAGGACAGGAGAGCACCTTTCTCAAAGGGAGATTTGAGGTACGTGAAGTTGGGGCACAGAATTCTCCCTGGCTCCATCGATTCTCTGTTGCCTTCAACTCAAACAATGACAGCAAAAAATCTCATGCCACAGTAGGGTCCTGTAGAGTGGCATTTGTGGTCAACTTGCTTCCTTCCGTGTAACATACCACTGTTACACTAGATCAGCAATTTCTTTTCCTACATATGAGGATGGACATGGTGCCTCTGGCCCATTGTTTCCTGTATGATGCCACCTCAGAAGCACGTAAAGAAAGTGGGCGGGCCCTTAAATCAGACCATGTCTTTGAGAGAACAGGTGGAGAGAGAAGGGGTCCAGAAGAGCTTACTCTGGCCAACAAAGATATAAAATGTATGCCATTCTGTCTGTTCTGTGATTCACACTCAGTAACTGAGCAAACATATACATTATCTATTTTATTCCATGCCCTCTACTTGGTGTGTGTTGGGGGGGTCACCAAAGATGAACCTGACACAGGTTTTTATAATCAGATTCCTACCATGTGGTGGGAGAGAGATAAAAATACGTTAACATTGTCCTGGCGAGTTCTAAGTCAGTGTGGTAAGAAGAAGAGCTCAGGAGCCTGCAGCTTGTTAGGACTGACCAAGGTGATGAATCTCAAAGCAGAGTAGGGGCTGAGGCTGCAGACAGGGGAGGCTGACAGATGGACAACCAGGTGTGTGGGCAGGCACTTATAAAACCTTTGAAGTATGAATGAGTTTCTAATGTCTCTGGGTGGGAAAAGTTCAAAGTTTACAGCAGATAATGTCCAAAGAGATTGGAAAGCTAGATAAAGCCCAACCTAAGGATGCCAGTGTCCTTAGAACACTCTAGAGATTAGTTGCATTTTGTTGATTACAGAGATCCAGTGGCGGCATTTAAGTTGAGACAAGCACGATCTGTCTTGTTCATTGTAGGAAAACAATCTTGATGGCTGATAAAAATGATAAAGCAGCATGTGGAGAATTTAACACAGGGAGGAGAAGCCAGGATTATGTTACAGGAGTCCAGTTAAAGACTAATGCAGTGCAATCTTTTTATACTTTCGGTGGGAATGGATGATATTTTCAGAAGTAATTTCATAATGTTCATTAACCCTTTGCAGTCTTGTGCCAAAGGTATAAAAGTGTATGTATAGGGGTGTTCAGTACAGTAGTGATACATGTCTATCCATAAGGTGGATTAGACTATGATCAAGCTAAACAATATACAAATATGTGGACTACTTCAGTGATTAAAAAAAGAATGCTGGTGATTTATTTCTTGACATGAAAATATGTTTGTAATATGAGTTCTTTTACACTTGAAAGTAAAAGCAAACTTTTCTGTTTGGCCATATATGTGTGGGGAAAATACATAGCAAAATCGAGGTACTTATTCTGATGTGTGGGCAAATTGAGAGATCCATACTATTTTTAATAGTTTATGTAGATTTAATTATTTATATTATTCTTATGAAAATTTAAAAAATCGCATTGAAGACCTTTAAAAACAAGACCTGAGAGCCTGTGTGAAGACTGTAGTGGCGGATTGGAGAGGGACCTTGGAAGCCATCACGAAAGTCAGTGGAAGAGGACAGTGTCTTTGAGAGATGAAAGAGGCTGAGGGAGAGGAAAAGAGCTGAAGGCTCTGGTTTGTGAATGGATGTTTGGTGGCTTTATTAATAAAAATAGA
>PVIC010032361.1:0-20745 GCA_004025085.1 Thryonomys swinderianus
GGATGCTGGAAAAAATTTACATATCTCCTGATTTACTTTTTGAATGGTTGCTTTAAAATATAAATCTAGTCTGGAGATGAAATTCAATGACAGAGTAGGACCTACACACACGAGGCCCTGAGTTTAATCCTTGGCATCACAAAAGAATTAGTTAAATCATTAAAAGACATATGGGTCATGTGATTTCTTATAGGTAAGAAACATTCAGTTACAGAAATGATGTAAACTGCATGCCTTTTTATTTATAAATAAAATAAAATGTTTTTGCTTTCTTCCTTTGTTAACATCTAAAAGAAACAACTATAGAGAGATTAAAACTAGCATTGGACTGTACTGATTGGTAGGAGAACTAATGGCTTGCAAGTTAGGTCAAAAATGTATGATATAGTAATGTGAAATAGGAAGAAAATAGGCAAAAGGAAAAGGGAAAGGGTGGGTAGTATAAAGTAAAGAAGAGAAAGAAGAAACTTGGCAGTAAAAAGAAAAAAGGAAACAAAGCTAAGCTATATAAGAGGTGGGGTTATAGGGAGGGCAGGGGAGAGGGAAAAATGAGAATCAACATACACCATGTACAGGTACAAATTCCTAATGTTGAATGTGATCATAATTTATGTATAAAATGTACCGATAAAATGAATTTTTAAAAGAAAAAAATAAATACCCCCCAAATTTGCATGTATAGTAAATACCTTTATTTGTCAAACTCACTTGTGTATCAGCCTTGTGTTTTTAATGACATATTTTAGTAGCCACACAAAAATTGTTTTCCACTTTTCGTAGTAAAGCAGTATCACAAACATACTTGGATTGCAGAAATGAGGGCCCAGGGGAATCAATGCAGCCCTTATTATGTTAGGAGCAGGAGGAGAGTGTCTCCAGTGTCCACAATCAAGATTCTCGCATCATCTAGTGTAGGCTCTCATAGCATCCTTGATGCTCTTTTCATTTGGAAAGTTTATAGTGCAATTTATATTTATATTTACTTATATATGATTGATAAGTTTCTGCTATTACATTTTATATTTTATGTGATCAGGAATGTTCTCTGCCTTATTTATCACAATATTTATAATGTTTAGAAACATTCCTGTTTTGTAACTGGAGTCCAATAAATATTTGCTATAGATAGAATGAATGGATGAAGATTTTGTTTTTGTGTTGTGTTGCGATAATTATGGTAATGAGAATGAAATAGCATCTCCTTGTGTCTTTGATCTGCAGTTCCCTAATAATTAGTGATATAGATCATCCATTTGTTTATTGATCATTTGTTTGCCTTCTTTAGAGAATATCTATCCTAGTCCTTTGCTCACTTTTCATTAGATTTGTTTTATTATTCTATAATTTTGGGAGTTCTTAATGTACTCTAGATATTAATCACCTATTAGATATTCAATTTATCAATATTTTCTCCCATTCCATGGATTCCCTCTTCTGCCTATTAATAGTATTCGCTGTTATATAAAGTATTTTGATTTGATAAAGCCGAACTTGCTGGTATTTTCTTTTGTGGCCTACATATTTGTGTCGCCTTTGTAACACAGAGATTTTTGTGTAGACAATTCTGGGATCAGATAGACTTGAGTTCTAAACCTGATTGTGCTCCTTTACAGCTTGGCAGTTGCAGATAGATCCATCTCTTATTTTGCCTCCTTTGCTTGCTTATAAACTTGTGCTAAATCATATCTATGTCAATATTCAAAGGATGTGAATTCCAAGCTGTTGGGATTTTCCTAAGCCAAGTCAGCTATGAGATCAGTAAACAGGTCAAATTTCTCTTTAAAAAATAAGTGTGCTTTTTTTCCTCTTGATCTTCATTACCTCAATGTATTTTACCCCATTTTAAAGAGCTCTCCAAAACATTTTTGCTGAAAAGTTCACCAATAGAAATAATTTCCTTTAACATTTTGAAGTTCTGTGCCCCTATCTCCAAGGAAACCAGCTTCAGGTGAGGAAAGCTCATAGTGCCACTTCTTCTTTTCCCGTTTCTAAAAGAAAACTCTAGTATCACCAAGACCTCCATTGGCTCTGCCTCAGCTCTGAATACCTCATCAGTTCATTTGTGATAGAATGAAGTTCAGTAGAGGCAGATGGCAAAGTGAGAAAAGCTGTTCTGAAGTATAAGTTTTGATGACTGTTACTGTCAACCAATTCCTGCACATGACATAAAATTCAGCTTCTGGATCAACACCTATTGATAGTTTTTTTTTTTTTCAGAACAAAATGTCTTGAATCTCCACTAAGAGAGAAAAGCATCTTCTCCATTCTCTCTCTCTTTTTCTTCTCTCCTTTCTCCTTCCTATCAGAATTGTTTCCCTAGTAATTACTGTTGCTCTGATCTCCTTTCCATGTTGTCAGAAAACATTTAGTCATCAGAAAACTTAGGCTTCATCCCAACTCTTCGCTTGATGATCAAATGCTGTGGGCCAAGTTTTTACATTTTGTGGTCCTCAATTTCCTCATTTGATGAAGTGTGAATAAAAACACCTCACAGAATTGTTAGAAAAATTAAGTGATATAATATAAGAGAATAAGTATTGTGCTCTGATGCAAATTCTAGTTTTCTTTTTTCCCCATCTTTCCCGAAAAAGAATTACCTTCTTAATATATTTAATGGAAGTAAGATAAGAGAAAAAATCACATTTATAAATAAATTCCCTAGTTTGATGGGGAAGGGGACTTGACAATAGCAGATAATCTTCTCTTTTGAGGGAGAAAGAAGAGAGCGTCAAGGAGAAGGGGGCAAGACATGAGCATCTCAGTCTCCTCCACCAGGAATGTAGTCATAAACACCCTGGACAGCTTTTCCTGTTCAGCATTAATATCTGCTCTTCCTAAAAAAACAAAAAACAAAAAAAAATTCAAAGCAGATTAGCATGTAACTCCTCCAGGAGGAATTTTAATAGCTTCTTCCTGATAGAGAAGAAAAAACATGAGACCTAGGTCATGACTAGACAAATATGTGACAAGATTTAGGGTAAACAAGTGAGCTGTTAACGTGTTCAATAAACTCATTCATCACAAATGAGTTACCTGGAAGGATCACACAACACTAATTGTTCTAGTCATAGAATTACCACTCATTCAGAACAGCCCTGCATAAGCCCCATGCATGGGATGGGAGAACTGTTTTGTGGAAGCTAATGTCCCCATTGCCCATTACCCATATTTCTCATAGGATATGCATTACTTGAAGCTATTTCAGTAGCTTCACTGTCTGATGTAGCCACTAGCCACGTGAGTCTAAATTTAAATGAGTTAATTTGTATTAAATAAAATTTAAAGTTCAGACCCTCAGATTAGTCACATTTCAAATGATCACCACCCATATCATCTAGTGATGATTGTATTGGCCAGCATAGACAGTAAATATTTACAGCATGCAGAAAGTTCTTTTGGACAGTATCCTTCCAGAATATTACCTTTACTTCCACCATCTTTCCTTGGCTTTTACCAAATGGTCTCTCGTCTTCATAGCTCTCCTTGATATCTTTTGTTCATGTAACTCTAGTCACACCTTCTGATGTTCCCAACCCCCTTAGCATATATCTCTCTTTTGTGTAAATAAGCAAACACTTATGTTAAGGAACCTAAAGTGTTACTCAAACCCCTCCCCTTGAAGTTATAACAGATGTATGTGTGTGTGTCTCTCTCTGTCACACACATGCGTGCACGTGCACACACACACACACACACACACACACTACAGTGTTCTCAATCTGAGCCAGATGTAGTACACTTCCAGAGCCATGATGCACATATGAACTAGGAAATTCTAGAAGGCTTCCTGCTTTCTTGACCTTTAATCCCCTCAGCTTGTTCTTTTAATTCCTAAACTCATAGGTGTCTTTTATTAGTACAATACAAGGAAAGCTCAAGTCAAAATACTCTGTATGCTTCCAAAGGGGGGGGCCAACATGCATGTCCCAAAATATAGTGCCTCACTCATCGAGGCTATTCAGCCCTAACATTGTACCAGCTGCTACATTAGCAGGTATCTGTAGTTTTTCTCCAGGCAACTTTTCTCCATAGTATTTTTTACCCCTATCAAGGAAAAAAAATGTCTTTAAGAGAACTCTTAATCCTTGAGGAGTTGGAGAGGCCCCTAGGTGCTCTTATATAATTTTATTATTCTGCAATCAAAAAACTTTTTTTTTTTGAGACAGGGTTTCGCTTTGTAGTTCAGGCTGGCTCTGAGTTCACTATGTAGCCCAGGCAAGCCTCAAACTCAGCAATCCTCCTGTCTCTGCCTCCCGAGTGTTGGGATTACAGGCGTGAACCACCACGCCCGGCACAAAAAACTTTTTGAGATAAAATATTTATTGCTCTAGCAACTTGATTGTACCTAGAAGTACTCACTTTAGTAACTTAATATGCAATCCTTTCAGCATCTTATCCTATAACTTTCCAGATGCAATATGCTCATCTCTTGTGAAGACTGGGTTTCTCTATCTCCCCAAATACCTCACAACAATCAACTCTATGGTTAACTCAGTGAACTAGGTCAGAACAAACTCATTTCCCTCATATTATTTCTAGACAAAACAGTTCCTTCAGTTAATCTGCTTAAGCTCACTGGATTGAATGACTTCTAAACTGTGCATATGATACTTTATTCTCTTAGGAATAGTTCCTCTTTAGAGTCACATAACATCCTAATAGCTTCGGAAGGTATTGATGATAAAATACAATGTAGGGAGGAGCATGTTAAATAGACACCAGTCATGATCCTCTGATCATAAGGCTGCTCAAGCAGAATAAAAAGTAAAATTAGAAAAATAAATGAGGCTTTCCTTTTTTTCTTTAATTTCTGAGGAAATTGCAGACCACTGTGTCTAATTTAATATGGCAAATGGGCAGTTCTCAGGCAAAAATTCATTATAACCCAATCTTTACAAAGGCAAGCATATTAGTTACTTTTCTCATAGCTGAGACAAATTACCCAATATCCACAAGTTAAATGAGGAAACTTTATTTTAGCTCAAAATTTTGAGGCTCAGTGCTTAGTCAGCTGACTCCAAAGCAGGGTGCCAGGGCAGAAAGGCATGACAGAGGAGAAACAATCCATGGCATGGCAGGCAGGAAGCAATGAGGCATTTATTCCATTCAGGGTATAAGCCTATTGGTTGGTTGGTGCCACTCACACCCAGGGTGTTAGCCACACCCAGAACTATGTTAAATCAATCAGTGGACTAATTTAGTTGTTATACACTTTTAATCCATATTCTTATACCTTTAGTCTATATTCACATACTCTAGACCTAGCCATCTCCAAAAATCTTCACTTACAAATGTATAATGTTTCAGGGATACAGTATAAGCCAAACAATGAGTACTATTGGGGCTCTGTAACATTCCCCAATAGAAGTACCTTCCAAGATTCTCTATATTATTTCAGAGTGAGAGCTTCTATTCTGTTTGAAAGATGTCCTATTCAACTCACTTTTTCTTGAAATTTAATTAAGCAAATTAAAGAAAATGAATCTGCAAATCTCTTTGATCTGTTTTACCAAATATCTTCATGAAAAATATGTAAGAGTTTTCCAAAACCCAAAAGAAGCAAGGTTTTCTTTTCCTACTAATAATAGAATAATATCTTATTACAGTTTTATAAACAGAGCCAAATCAGAAAAAAAAGAACTTTAAATAATGGTAAGGTTTCCAAAGAGAACAATGAAACAAACATGAAATGAAGGTGATAATGTATCCCCGTTGTACCTTGGCACATGAGCAAGCAGTCTGCAGTGACTGTGTGGGATATATAACATCAAAATAGGGGTAAGAGCCCCAACTCATAGAAATGCCAAAGGGCAATACTCTTTTTCCCACCAACTGTGATATATAGGGATATGAGGGTTTTTTCCTCTTTAGCAAACTTCCATTTCAACTTTTATAAAGCATTTGGATCCACAAACATTGTTTATTATATCCCAGATGCTTAAAATACTGTTATGCAAATAGTAAATCCTTAAAGTATATTTGATTAGATAAATATTGGAAAATACTGACCATTTTCTATGGAATACTAAAAATTTCATGATGCTTTACGATGCTTTATCTTCACTTTAAAGTATTGAATAATAATTTATTTCCCCAAGAATATGTCAGCTGAACTGAGGAAGGATAATTTCCCAAGTATTATTGAATTTGTATATCCAAAAAGCACTTTTAAAATTCATTTCTAGTGCTGCTAATATTAATGCTAAGAGTTTAAAATGGCAGGTTAAAAGAATTTATCAAAAAATCATCAAAATAACTTGGCTCTCACTATAAAACCACAAGCAACTGAACAAAAATAAATTGGACTTCCTGAAAAATTAATCTTTTGTACTGCAAAATACACCATCAAGAAAGTTGAAAGACCACCCACAAGATGAAAGAAAATATTCACAAATCATTATCTGATAGGTATAAATCTAGACTATATAAAGAAATAATCTTAGGCCACAATAATAATGAAACAATTCAATTAAACTCAAAAGATGGGCAAAGTATCTGAATAATAGATTACTTCTCCAAAGAAGATACATAAATGAACAATAAAACACGGGGAAAGATATTTAGCCTTACTAGTGACTAGAGAAGTGCAAATTAAAACCAGAATAAAGTGTCATAATCTGATCATTAGACTGATTACAATTTTAGAGAGATTAATAATAACAATTATCAGCAAGAATGTGGGGAAATCAAAATCCTCCATTGCCAGTGAGTACAAGCACTTTGAACAACCTGGCCATCCCTCAAATGATTACCTCAAGACTTTACAATTCTACCTCCAGGTATATACTCAAGGAAAATGAAAGCATATGTCTACATATAATTTGTGAACAGAAGTTTATAGCAGCATTATGTATATTAACTAAAAGGTGGAAACAAGTCAAATGTCCATGAAATGATGAATAAGTAAGTTGTGTATATTCTACAATGGATATATTCATCATTAAAAATATGACCTGTGGGGCCAGAGGGTTAGCTCAGTGGTTCCTGCGCCTGCCTCGCAAGCGCAAGGTCCTGAGTTCAATCCCCAGTAACCACATACAATGCTGGGCGTGGTGACTCACGCCCACCGGCAATCAATACCACATACCACAGTGCTGGGCGTGGTGGCTCACGCCTGTAATCCCAGCACTCGGGAGGCAGAGGCAGGAGGATTGCTGAGTTCCAGGCTTGCCTAGGCTACATAGTGAGCTCAGAGCCAGCCTGAACCACAAAGCGAGACCCTGTCTCAAAAAAAAAAAAAAAAAAAAAAGACCTGTGATCAGAAGTACAGTGAATGTTTAAATTTGAAAATTTTATTCGGTCAAGGTCATTAAGGTCCCTCAAAAACAAAACTTCTTCCCGGTTTCCACCACACTTATCCCATTGTTCTTGCCACTTTGTAGCTTTTCTGGGAGCTCTCTTTCATGACTATCTAGTTGTGCTGTCATGGCTGCCTCCACGTCTTGAATCAATTAGGAAGGTTTCCTTTTCAGTCATTTTGACACTGGGGAAAGGCTAGAAACAACAAACCTGTCGCTGTGTTCTTGAACTCACTATGTAGTCCAGGAAAGCCTCAGAATTAAGGCTGCTCTCCTGCCTCAGCCTCTGGAGTATTGGGATTATAGGTCTGCACCACTATACCTCGCTAAGGAGGGGTTTTGTGAGAGGCACTCATGGCAATGTCTCTATTACTGTAAAAAGGTTTCTATTGTAATAATATTCACCATCTATGTTGATCATACTCATAAAAGAGCTATTGATATTTACCACATGTATGAACTTTGAAAACATGCTAAGTGAAGGAAGCCAGTCACAAAGGAACACATATTCTATGAATCCACTAACATGAGATATCCACAATAAGAAAATCTATCTGGGCCAGAGATTTAGCTTAATGGTTCTGGTGACTGCCTAGCAAGTGCAAGTTCCCTGATAACCACATACAACAATACTGGGCATGGTGACTCACGCCTACCAGCAATCATTACTGGAGGTGGTGGCTCACAGCTGTAATCCCAGCACTTGGGAGGCAGAGGCAGGAGGATTGCTGAGTTCGAGGCTTGCCTGGACTATATAGTGAGCTCAGAAACAGCCTGAACTACAAAGCGAGACCCTGTCTCAAAAAAAAAAAAAATCTATTTGGCTGAAAGTACATTAGTAGTTGCTGCTTTGGATTTGATCTTAAGAGGGCCTGGGATTTAGCTCAGAAGCACTGTGCCTGCCTTGAAAATTCAAGATCTGGTGTTCAGTCCCGGGTACTGCAACAAGACAAAACAAAAAATGAAATAAAGAAAGAAGTTGAAAGAAAAGGGGTGTCTTTTCAAACACTGGAGTGGAAGCTTTCGCAGAGTGATTAAAATTTCTAAATTGGCTGGGTGTGGTGGCTCACGCTTGTAATTCTAGCACTTGGGAGGCAGAGGCAGGAGGATTGCTGAGTTTGAGGCTTGCCTGGGCTACATAGTGAGCTCAGGGCCAGCCTGAACTACAAAGCGAGACCCTGTCTCAAAAAAAAAACAATTCTAAATTGATTGTAGTGATGATTACACAGCTCTGTGAATGTCTCTGAAATTCTTGAATTGTTCATTTTATAATTTTGTTTTGTTTTGTGGTACCAGGGATTGAATTCGGGCCTTTGTGCTTCTAAGATAGGTGTGTTACCACCTGAGCTAAATCCCAGGTCTCCTGAATTGTTCATTTTAGATAACTGAACTCTGTATATGAATGTGTGAATTAAAGTTATCTATAAAAATGTCTTCTCTTTAATAATGTTATTTTAGTGGCTAAAACAGTATGATTCAAAAAATGGCATAGAATGTCTGTGTTGATCTAGTTTTATTTAATCTCAGGAATACATTGCTCAGTAGTAAAATCCTTCATGTTATATCTGAATCTCAGCATGAATAAAACCCTTCAAGGAAATGAGCCCAAGTGTTTTTGTAAGGATTTAAGTGTATATTGAATGGATTTGGAATGATCTATAGATATTTTACTACATTGCCATCCTTTTTCAATATAGTTTATTCCATGCAGTTAAAAACATCATGTAAAGGAAATTTTATTATTTTTTCTACTCACTATAAAGTAGTAAATACATTACCAAGTATAGCATCCTTTAGATATGAGAATACTAAAGTTTGCCCTACATATCATAATAAAGCATGTTGCATTTAAAAGATAAATTTTAAGTGATCTAGTAATTCTAAAATTATCCTAGTTCTGTAGTATTCTTTGTAAAGATAGAGATATGTATAAGCAAAAGTAAACATATATATGTTAGCTTTCTCATATTGAATTAAATGTTTATATACAAATATCATATATAAATGTGAAACTAGAGGAATGGTAAAGATTGTCTTTCTAGCTACTCCTTTCATATATAAAAAAACCCCAAGACCCAAACTAGTTATGCTTTCAAAAACATGATTGGAAAAACCATGGTTTGAAAGCAACTTCCTTAATTCCCAAGGCAATGATGTTTGCATCAAAAGAAAATTCCACAAAAAGAAAATATCTGAAAACCACCAGCATGTAGGATACTAAGTTTAGCAGCTGCAGGATGTTCCTGTCTATGGATAGTTCATTTTTAATCCTTATTCTCCTAGAATACTATAACTATGAATATGTAACTGCTCATCACCCTCTCAACTTACTGAATACTAATTTTCAAACAAAATGATCAATGGAATTAAAACATATGGTAATAACTAATTCCTAAAAGAAAGCTTAGGGAAAGGCTCTTATGGATGAGCCAATAAATTTCCTATGCAGAGACCTAACGCTTTTGCTACACTTCAAAATAAAGGCTTCTTTATGAACTCTCCAAGCAGAGCAGCAGTGCGGCATTTCCTTCACTCTATCACAGCTTCTGAAAGAGTCTCACGAAGTAGTTATTTTTCATGGCTCTGCACCAGGACTTCCTGGGAATATTCAGAGTTTAGGGAGGGTTCTCTCTTCCTGTACCTTCTCTTTGCCTTCCAGCTCTTCCCAGAATTGCCTGACTACAAAAGTTACTCATTTTTTCCTGCTATCAAACCTACAGCTATCTCCAGAGCTACTGTGCATTTCACACACGGAGGCATGAATCACTAATAGGACTAAGTCTGAAGAGTGATGAAGAGTTAATTACATTTAAAATGTGAGATTTCTTTTCCTTAGAATGTCTTTAAAGTAAAGAAAGAGTGTGATCTTTACATAGGTTATACTGTTCCCCCTCTGGGAACCACCAAGGTCTTCTGACCCCCTACATTCCAGAAATCAGGGGTCAGCAACTGGGCGCCCCACTTGTGAAAAGCTGCTGACCTCTGTGAGGGAGCTTGTATGGAAGCAAGTGTTAATTTTCAGAATGTGACTGCTCTTGATAGCAGCAACCTCATCCCGTCCTGGTGTCCCTTGGAATGTTTTCCAGTCAAGGGGCCAGAAGTCATCTGTCATCACCAGTCAGTGGTGCAAGGAGTTCATTCTTGTATCTTTGCCTTTGTCTCCTGGACCTGAAACAAAACATACCACCCCGCCCTCCTCCTCTCACATCCAAATTTTCATGTGTTCAACATCTGTCAGGGCTTTCACCTTCAATGACATGGTCAACACACCAAGAATTATATTTAACACATGAAAAATGAACAGCAGACCCATTTCTTTCTGCTTTGTAATGGAGAGTGATTGAATTTGTGTTTGGGGTCTACACATGTGTGCTTCTTCTCAGAACAATATTTATAGACACTTAAAATGATTACCCTCCAAAATGATAAAAAGGTTTAATAACACACTTTAATATAATTTCTTAGGCATCTTTTTAATAAAATACAGATATATAATTATAGTTATCAATGTATGTCTTTTAATATAACAATAAAATGTTAGTCTTCGAAGTGACATGGTGATTAATATTTACAGTAAAATCTAAAAGAAATGGGATTTATACAATATTGCTAAATTTTACAAAAAAAGATTAATAAAAATCCTACTCATACTGTATTGTCATTTCAAATTATCAACAGCAAAAAGAAAATGTTCTTATTACTAATGCTTATGAACATAAAGCGTTGCTTTCCTTGACTGCTCAAGATGGACAAGTATACCATTAGCTAGAATAGACACATTCTCAAAGCTTTTTCCAAATTGTTGTCAAGCTACTAATGTCATACACAAAAATCCTATGTAGATCTATCTATGGCAAATATTTCATGTTCTTTCCTGCTAATCTGAAGAATCAGTACTAACTGGTGAACTGCTTAGAATCCATAAGAAAATTTGTTGGTATCTCTAGAGCGCAAATTCTTTCCAAACAATATATTCCCTTAACTATGTAACGATGATGATCTTTTAAAGTAAAGAAGCAAATCATGAGCTACACCCTTTCCCCATCTGAACTAGGAATGACTGAAAGCAACTGTTAAGCAGTGAAAGGAAATCACCGATTTTTCGCTTGTCAAATATATTAAATGCAATGAGTTGACAGGAAAACATATCATTTTAGGTTCTCAACAGAAGGGCAATGTACTTCATCATGCATCCTTCACTCATTCTTTGCCTCTTAAAGTTACTTATTTTGAACTCGTAAGCCCTGTATATATTATTTCAGAATCTTTTAAAAGAACTGATATTTGTGTTCCCTCACTTCAGAGATTAAAAATGCTGTCAAGATTAACATTTTTATAGTCCCTTCATCATCATTAGTATCTTCCTCCTTGGTACTCCAAGAAGGCTTTATAATAATGGGCTTTGGCCTTTCACCACAACCCCCACAAGACATTCCTCACAATGACCCCCTCAAATTCCTTGCAGCTTTAACACCATAAAGACCTAAGACCTGTCTGTTGTGGACAAGACTCAGAGGGATAAGGTTAAGGAGGGGAAAGTTTCAATTTGCAGGAGTTACCAGACATAAATATGGTAAGTAGCATAAATGTCTTTTCCTTACTAATAGACCATGGATCAGGAAGATTTAAGATAAATGAAAAAATATCCTAGTGAAATACAAAGCTACATGAAAAGCTAAGAAATAGTTGACAACACTATTTCTCTGTGTTCAAAGGGTAAACATTTTTTATTGGAATCAAAGAATTTGATAATAATTTATTTCTTTTTCCCATGACTAATATATCCCTCCTTCTGTGGTTGAAACTGGAATTTAAGGATGTTTAAAGAATGTTCTTTTTGTGGCCTATTTGATGAACCAAATAAAATGATCCCAAAATTCAAAATACTAGATATTCCCGGCCTGATGGAAAGTGAAAAATGTCATAAGCTTCTTCTCCACCTTCCTTAGAAAATAATTACTATGAGTTATGAATTTTACAGGTCTGAGGTCATATAATAGTTAACAGTAAATAATAAAAAGCAGGAATGCAAAAGCTAATCCATATCACACCTCAGAACTAATATTAAGACTTCAACTGGCTTTTGCAATTTAGGTTCCTATATGGTGTCCACAAATTACAGAAATCACAAGACTCTATAAGTCAGAATTAGGCTCATTACAAAAATTCATTGTGAACTGTTTAGACCATTTTTCCGATAAATTAAGTCATAAGTTTTCATCTGGCTAGTATCATTGGCAAGTTTCAGGTTTACTACTTCATTTTCAAAAGAGTAAGAATTCAATTAAACATACTACATGCATGCCAATACTTGTGCAGCTGGATGGAGCAGGGGAAAGACAGAGGTTTCTATATACAGTATACATACACACCATAGATAGTTTACAGTCTCACCACAGGAAAGTCAAAACCCTCAGTGAGCCTTCATTTTCTATTATATGTACATTTTATGAGCTACAGATAATTTCCTTCCATATTACTTTAAGAAAAAGACCTAAAATATGTTAGACAGATTCAAATGCAGTTTAACTTAAAGGCCTCATCAGACCATATGTGCAGACACTTGAGATGATGACAGAGTTAAGCTTCCTAGGGTCCTGGAGTCAAAGAAACTCTGCTGACCCCCACTGCTAAGCAGGTGTACTCCTTCCACAGGGGGTAACATCTGTCGATCAGTCATGGTCCCACTTGGTGAGGACCCCAAGAAACTTCCTTGAGAAGAAACAATTTTCTCAGGACTGGCAGCCAGTTTGGGGGATGTGGAGAAGTTATATCCATACAAAGCACAGGGGCTGTGTAACCTGAAAGTGTTATAGGAGCCCTGATGGGTCTGGTTAGTAGCAAAGGCATTGCTGGAGGGTGAAGGCATGATGTACTGAAGCTGGGGGGACATCCCCGAGATCTGCATAGACAAGCTAGTCTGTGGGCAGCTGAAGGTATCCCCATCGGTGCTGGCCATGGTCATGTTCACAGAGGTGCTACTGCTCACGCCCACATAGGAAGGAGTCCTGGGGGAGGCGAAGGTGTCGCTGGTCTGGTTGGTGAGCCTGTTGTAGGTCTCAGCCAAGGATGTGCTGTATCGGTTGAGGGTGAGGCCTGAGCGGGCACAGGCAGAATAGTCAGCTGGGGCCAGACTACACAGCTGGCTGGTGTTGGGCCCCAGATGGAAGGCAGGAGAGGAACAGGAGGAGCCAGACAAAAGGTGAGGGTGGGTGGCAGGAATACCATTCCCAGTACCTTGGAGTAAGGCAGAAGAACTTGCATTGCCTGCAAAAGAAGTTGAAATGTAAAGAATGATTCCACAGCCATGCCCTCCTTTTAATTTTGTAAATGCATGGTAGATCTGGCCTATGACCTGAGGTGGCAGGATACTACAACATTCTAGGGATCCATAATTTCATTACATTCAGACTTAAATGATTTAAACATAGACCACCATATTTTAAGGCAAATTATATTCTTAGGGATTATAGAATTGCAGAAAAGAATAGGATATTAAAGCAGAACTTTTGCACTTCCTTCTTTAATTAACTCTCTTGCATTTTTTATTTACTGCAAAAAATAAGGCAAATACTCAACTAATCAGTAACTGTATAAAGAAAGAATTTCATCTTAGTTTGTATCTTGTTCAAAAAGTATAATCAAGTCTTGTTTTTTACCAGTATTTTAGCTTTTCCTTCAATAAAGCTTACTCTGGATCAAACATTTTCTCAAAAAGAAAAAGAAATAACTCAGCAGAAGAGCTGAACTTGCCAGTGGCACACATCGCTGCAAGCTTACACACTGCTGCAAACTTATCAGTGGCCGCTCACGGAAAGCATGTGTATCAACAAGTATAGAAGTACAGTGTCAATGATGTAGCAGAGCAGAAGTTTAGCTCCTTAAACATGCCATTTCCAGTATTTGCCTCATTTCCAACCAGAAAACAGGTCAGCGAATCGTGAACACAAAAAGAGATGTCTACTAGACCTTTGAAACTTAGAGACAGTGATTGATCCTGAACCTAAATGATAACAGTGATATGGCTGAATCCCCTCTTCTGGCTTTACTGGCAGGTTGATGTTTGCAAACACAACAGAACTTAAAGGGAGAAGAGATAGCTTATACAACTTTCTAGCCACAGTGTTTTATATAGCATTGCAAAATAATCTAAAGGCCCAGTAGAACTAATGCTAATAATTTAAAACACAGCACGTGAACTTCTCATTGGAAACTATAGTCTTGGAAAAAGCCAGATTGTAGGAGCAAGAAAAGTATCTGATCTGGGGGGCCCTTCTTCTCTGGGAATCTCAAACCCTGAGCCTTTCTCTGGGAAATATTCAGAAAGGAATCACAGAGGTCTTCCCAAGTGTGCCAGACCTCACTATAAAACCAACAGGAAAACACTTCCTATAGACAGTTTTGCTGAAAGAAGCAGTAAGAAAGGGTGGACTAAGACCACAGTTTCTTATGAAGTGTACCTGGCCTCAGAGCCATTCACCTCTTTTTAATGAGATTTAAAAGTGAGGTGAAGTTCATGAAATATACAAACAGTCTAAAATGTCTAAGATTTAACCTACGACCACAACAACCATTTTTCATGACCAATTCTCATTCTATAAAGAAAAGAGACAAACTCCAGAGTGGGAAGATGCTGGTGATGAGGTTACCTTTCTGGAGATAAATAACAGTTTCTGCATGATTTAGAGGCTGAGTTTTTAGGCAGGGACTGACTGACTCAGGAGAGTTTGTGGGTTACCTTGCTTGGGAATTCCAGGGATATCTTCAAAGGTGAGAGTCCGTAGTGAAGGTCTCCAGAATGCATATGACTCCACCAAGGCTTCCAAACCCATTCTAAATGGAAGAATCAGGGTAGGGTGGACAAATGAAGTCTAGTTAGAGCTTTCACCAGTAATAAGAAAACATTGGTATTGACAGGAAACCTCAACCATGGCACCTTAGGGGCTTGGCACAGGTAGAAAGAAATGATTCGGATGGGAGAAGCACAAAGAAGCCACACAAGATGCTTGTTAATATTCCTGAAAACTGAAGCCAACTTGAGAGTTGAAAGCTGCTCCTTTGAGCTAAGGAACTAAAATGAATAAAGTCCATCATAGCTGCTGTGAGTCCAAGGCTCTGCTGTGGTCTGGAATCAACCCTTTTTCCCTGTCATAGGACTTCCTGTCACAAAACTATGCTCCTGTAAAGTCTCCCTGAAAAGGGATTTCTGTCCACCACTCACTGCTCAGCAGCCGTCAGAAGAACAATCACTCAAAGAAACCCACTTCCGCTCAGAGCGCACAATGTTCACCACCAACCAGGGTGGGCTGTCTTAACAACAAGAGGGCCAGGAGGGGGCAGCACTGACCTCTTCCCTTACCTCTGGGCTGTGAGCAGGAGGCAGAGGTCTCATTATGACTATTGTGTATGTGGAATTAGTATTAACATCACAAATCATTTTGAATCCTCAATGTACATTTGTAAAGAATTTATGCTTGAAGATATAAGGTACATTGATTATTTACATGACATGCATATTTTAAAACAAAAGCAACTACTCTAAATACATCTATAAATCCCTTACTATCACAAACGATTGAGAGCCTCCCCCTTCTCATGTATCAGATGACTAAATATTCTATGTTTTTGGATTAAAAACAACTGGCTTCCAGGCCCCTTCAACCGCCTCAGTCCTAAGCAATTTGTTAAGATTATGCCTTTCACTAAATCTATAGCTGGAATGTAGGAAATGGCTGCTTCCTGGGAGTATCAAATACTAACTCAGTTATCTCCTGACTGTCAGATACTTCAGCAGCTTTAACTCAGTTTCTGCATCCTGTGGATTCCCTGAATCCCCAAGTCATGAACTACAAACTAAGACAAAGGGAAACCATCCACCAAAATCACATCACCTATATATGATAGTGAAAGTTCTCCAAAGAATTGAAGTGATATGTGCAAAAAGAACTATAGCGTATTATTGTCCTTCGGTGGTGGACTAGGCTCAGTGTTCGGTGCCTGCCTCAGAAGTCAAGGTCCCAATTTGATTCCAAGTACAAAAAAAAAAAAAGGCTTCAGATCATATCACTCTCCTTTTGTACAAAGGTATTATGTACAGAATTTGGATATTAGAATGTGCAAAACATAGTCTCTATTAATTTAGTAATTCCTTCACCGAGGACAATGCCTACCTCATCTTAGGGATAGTACAGCTATGCATGTGTAATTGTGTGGTGTGTGTGTAAGCACAGCCTCTCATGAATACAGACAGGGGCCTGATTCATCTCTAGCATCACAGATTCAGAGGAGCTCTGTTCAAAGAGGCAATTCCAGCCTCACATGAATGCTGTTCCAGGGCTGCTGAAGGGAGGGGGGAGCACAGAAGGGAACTGTACCTGCTTTACCTGGGTTATCTGAAGAGAAGAACAGATGTTGACTTATAATCAAGGTACTACGTAAACCATTACTTAGTGGGAAAGACATTAGAATGGCATTAAAAGAACTGAGCTGTAACTTCAAGTCACTAAAATAATTGTGTGGCTCTATGCCAATTCCTGAACCTCTCTGGATTTTACTTCCCATTCTCATCTAGACTATGAAAATTCTGAAGTCTCTTCTAGCTCAAAACTTGTTTTACTTTCATAATTTTTTTCTGCTATCACTCAAGATTATGCAATGTGACTATATTTTTGTACTGAGAAAGTAGTGATTTCTGGCCTGTTTGGCAGGCTTGAACCCCCATGTTGTCTGCAGGTGGTATAACATAGTGGACTAATGAGTGTGAGGTGCTGTGTAGCTGATAACTCTCTGTTTAGTTTAGATGCATACTAAATTCATTTCTTTCTAGAAAGATATTTTTAAATGCAAAAAATGTTAGAAGATAGCTTTATCTTTTTTAAATTTTTAAATTGAATTCTTTATTGGTACAATTTATATACATCTCACAGTCACACATAACATTGGGGAATTTGTACCAGTATATGACACAAGTTAATTCTTATTTTTACCCATATCCCTACTGACCCATACCTCCCCACTCCCTAAAGATAGCTTTATCTTTAAAAATTGTTCTTCATCACACATAGACGGATTTTGAAAATGGTGGATTTAAATAGTAAAGATACCAAAATTTTTATTAAACAATCTTGAAGGAAGTTTACTAAGATAACTAACAAACATCTGCTGGACTTAGGAATGTAACAATTAAATCAATGTGCACTATTATATCTTTTGCTTTTAAACTTTACTATGTTTCAAATTCATAAACCAAATACTTGAGAAGTTACAGGGTATGGCAAATATATAAGCCTAAGCTTTAAAGTGACACCCTAAGGCGACATATCTGTCTCTACAGTGGCCTCATTGGAAACTGCTGATGTTTTTGCTGAGGCTGCTGTTTCACACTGCAAGTTCCAGAAAGGATTTCAGATATTTTGCAGGAAACAGTTATAAAATATTTATTAGCTAAATCTGGACTTTTGTTAAAAAGCCTTCATTTTCTCCAGTAACAGAGACTTTTCTCATCTAGTTAAAGAAAAGATGAAAGGCACCTCCTGCAAGAGAGGAGCCAAGGCGATAATTTATACAAGGTGCCTTTGAACAACTTCCACATTTTATCACTGCCCTAATTTATGCTATCAAATGGCCCAGTTTATTTAGTAAAATGGTTATGTTTTTCCTGAAGTATTTAAAGAGAAGAAATTTTGGTACCTTCCTGAGTAAAAAATTTTATAGGGTCAAACCTAAGGCCTAACTGAAGAATGAAACTATTCTCAGCACATAAATTCGCTCTCACATAGCAAATGTCTTGCAGGAGAGCTTTTAAGGGCTGAAGCTACCGATTCCTATAAAACAGGCTATGGAACCATAAATAGTGAGGAAAGGATAATTTTTAATTAAAGAAAATTGTTTTATAAAGTTTAAACAATGACAATATTTGTTTATTTCTTGTTTTGCTCAATTTGTTTATTTCATATAAGAGGAAAAATAAAACTATTTTGCTTTAAAGGACAGAAACAGGGTAATAAAAGAATATTTTGAACTTTTGTCATGGGCTGTTAGTGTATGAAAAATTACCATGTTCCTGTGTTCCCAAGACCACTACATCCTCCACCAAGAAAAATAACATATAAGTTAGAAATGTTTATAACTGACCAATTCTCTTTACTTCATATTTGTGTCTTACATTTACCAGTTAAAATGGTAAGATCAAAATTTTTAAACAAGGGATATTGATTTATAGGTATTTAGAAAAAGCAAAATGGAAGTTAGGTAAATAGAAAGCAAGGATTTTTTTTTTCTCAAATGGATCAGGGGGCAAAAGATAGAGGGAGAGAAGGGATGCAAGGGGTGGGGGTGAAAAAAAGAAATATAATTAAGATGTATTATGTACCTGTGCTAATTCCCTAAAATACATAGAGTCATTATGTACTGCAAATGTGTACTATTCAGAGAAAAAGTGTTTAGCATTGTGAAAATATCACCAGTTTATCTCTGCTAAGCAAGAAATAGCTTCATGAGAAAAAAGTTAAAACATCTTACTATCTAAGCAGCTATATGTAGACAAAGTCTACTTCATCTTTAGTAAGTTATTATTTAACAATTAAATAAAAATAAAAATAAAAATTTTAAAGTGTTAAAGTATAATTAGCCATTTTCTGTATGTCCATTAAAAAACATTTAATGCTTTAGGAGAGTCAGGAAATAATAAACACAATTATATGTCACACCTACACATTCCTGAAACAAAGGGGAAAATAAATTTGAATCAAATCTAGCATTTTAACTGTACCAAGTAGAGGTGGTAGTTTCTCTGCACTAATGCTAGTTTTTCCTGACCATATTTAAATAACCAAATGTCTTTCCAATGTGCTGTCATATTTAGGTGTCTTCTTGAAAACTTGTCATATAAGTTACGTAAATAGAAAACAAGGATTTTTTTTTCTCAAATGGATCAGGGAGCAAAAGATAGAGGGAGAGAAGGGATGAAAGGGGTAGGGGGTGAAAAAAAGAATTAAGATGTATTATGTATATATGTATGTATATATGTATATACATATATATATAAAATCATTCACTGTTACTATTTGTCCATATACTTTAAAAACATTTCTTTAATTTATTGTTTCAGAAATGAACTGACAAAGTAAAAGCAATGAGACCCTGGGGGGGGGGGGTCTTTGTTGGAATATTACCTTAGAGAATTCCTGGTGTAAAATCAAAACCTGAGCTTGGCCCCTTGAGTATTAACAAATTGTTTTTCTGCTTAAAAAGAAATAAACTGAAACTGATTCAAGAGAATGGATAAACGCTATACTGATATAGCTGGTTACAAGACATTCTCTATCAAAGCATTTGTCAAGGTAGACAAAGAATCACCAGAAAAGTCACCAGCCATCTCACTAAAGTGATGATTTTAGGTTACCAAACTACAGTTTGATTTGCATGCAATTTTCAGTAAATTGAGAAATCTGAAAATTGAAAAATTCAGGAATCTCAAAATCGAGTTAGCCAGTAACTAATGTAACATAACTAAAGCAATAACTTCAATACAGAACTTGTGGGTGTTAGGTATATTCACAAACCTTCCTACAGAGTGAAGAATTTCAGAGGAAAGTTTGTTCTGCTGTTCAGTTTTGTTGATCCATCTGCACTAAGTTGAAAATTACTCTATTCTCTGTTGTATTTCAATTACATTTTAGTCCTTACAGAATTAAACACAACATGGTGTTTAATGATGTCTCACATATGAAGATGACATCAGACTTCTGCAAGCAATTGAATATACTCCGAGAAAAGATTTCTGTCACCAGCTTTGCCCAAATAATCAGCTGAATGAACTACAAATCTAGACTATTACCAGATTGTTTTCTCTAAAATTTCAAATTTAACTGCCTCTATAATAATTGGGCATTTTGACTTCTTGCACACACACTTGATTAACATCAAATTTTCAAGGAGTATTAGAATAATCTGGGAAATAAAGTAATACAATTTTTCAAGTACTTCTTTTTAAAAACAAGATGTTTTTAAAAACACTGAAGTCAATGAATTTTACCCAGAAAAGGCATTTGGAGAACATTAGTCTATTATTACATACTATTACTAACAGTTATTTAACAAACTTTTCAGTAAACTGTATTGGAACAGAATCATATCAATCAGTTTTAAAACTCTTGGCATATATACTAGATGATCTGCTTTTTGATAAAAGCAACCAAGTGGAAATCATTATTGTAGCTCTCCCACTTAGTACAAACACCGTAAAACACAACACAGAAAAAATAAACAAATGTGTGGCTGTCATCAGAGCCAAGACAAATTTGGAAACTAAAGAACATTAGCTCTTTTGGCAACAGGAAGTAGTTTCATATTCCAGTTGGAAATCTGAATTAACAGGAGACTTCATCAGACTCTCCAGAAAGAATCAATAGACAGTTGTGTCATCACTTAGGAAATTCTAAACCAA
>PVIC010032362.1:0-20861 GCA_004025085.1 Thryonomys swinderianus
CTCACCTCTCCCCACCCCCAAACACCAGCTCCTTCTCTCTTGCTGGGGAGTAGGGTTGGAATCTAAAATTCCCTCTTTTCGCCTTGCAGCCTTGGCCGCTTGGGATTGCCTGTAGGAAGGAAGAGGATCAAGGGAGTGCTGGGCTTCCGGCTGGCTATAGAGTTCTCTGCCACAGTGATTCATCAGGGAGTTCTGAAGCTAAGGTGGGGTCTGTGCAAAACTCTAAGCTTCCAGCACTCAGGAGGCAGAGACAAGAGGATTGCTGAGTTTGCGGCGGCTTGCCTGGGCACCATAGTGAGCTCAGGGCCAGCCTGAACTACAAAGCGAGACCCTGTCTCAAAAAGAAAAAAAAAAAAAACTCTAAGCTTTTTTCCCTTCCTTGACTGGGACTGAAACCTACGGTCTTCACACTAACCTCCCTAGCGGTCCCTCCACCCACCTTGTTTTAATACAGGGTCTTCCAAGTCACTAAACTTCCCAGGCTGGGGGCTCCAAGTTGCACTTCTGTCTCAGCCTCCAGAGTGCTAGAATTACAGGTATTATAGGACTAGAATTGCCACAATGCTTGGTTTGGTTCCAGGCTTTCAGATGGGTTTTGAGAGGGAGTATTTGCTGACCTAAACTATAGGCTTTCAGTTTAGAGCCACGTCCTGAGTTTGGAGCCCTTTGGCCTCAGTGCTCAATGGTTCTGTGGGCTGAGTTGTGGGTCTGGGGCTTGTCTCTGCGTTCTGAGCCCCAGTCTTTGGTTCAAGCTGGACTTTGGGCCTGGACTGAGTTCTGTGGTCTGCGTTCTGGGCTCTGGACTTTAGACTAAGGTTGGGCTGGTGTTACTTCTGGGTTCTAGGGACCAGGCTGGATTATAAGTCCAGAAGCGGCTTGGAGCTCTAAGCTTTGGGATGTACTTTTGGACTGGGCAGGATTCTAAACATTAGGTAGTAAACCATGATCTCTGTTCTCTAAATCCAGGACTCCAGGCTAGGCAACATGGGAGTATGTGGGGGTGTCTTAGCTCCTGCAGCCCCCATTTTTTCTACAGACTTAGCATTGCTCCCTCCTAGGATAGTGGCCCCAAGGGAAAGTGGTAGTGGGTTACCTAAGCTGCAGAGGACTGCTCTGGCCGCTCAGAAGTGAGACGAGTATGGAGGTGCACACCCTGAAATGTTGTCATTCTGGGGGTGCTGAGGCAAGGAGATTGCAAATTCTTTCTCAGCCTGGGAAACTTACCCTGTATAACAATGAAAAGATCTGGGAATATAGCTCAGTGTGAAGATTCTGGATTAATCCCCAGGACTGGAGGTGGGGGGGGGTGAGTGGGAGGAGAAGGAGAGGGCAGCTGGCATACAGAGGTGTCCTCAGGTGTCCGAAAGCCATCCTGCTTGTTACCAGGACCTTTCCACCAGGCAGGGGGCAGTGGGAACCCAGGCACAGCCACAGCCCAGCCTCCGGCAGAGTGACCCAGAAAGACGCAGGGTCCAGGACTCCAGGGTCCAGGGTCCTCTGAGGCTCTGCGGTCCCTCAGCAAAAGGAGCTGGACGCTCAGTCCCCAGGATATCAGGGCTCACGCACACCTCTGCTGGAGCCACACGGCTGACCCTGACCACCTCTTCCCTTCTAAGGGCGGCTCCACAGTTCTGTCCCTTCAAAGTCCCCTTCCCGCCTCCCACCTCTGCTCCTGCCCAATGGGATTGCTCTGTAACTTCAGTGCTGGTCTCCAATGCTTCTTCTTCCACCAGACCACAGACAATTGGGGGACACCCCCACCTGTTCCTCCAGCTCCTGGAGCCCACAGATGCCACAGACCCCATGGCAGGGACCAGCTTCCCAGTTTCCATAGTGGGGAAAATGCAAGTAAAAGAAGTAATCTCAAAGTCCACTGTCACGTTACTACCCAAGGGGAAAAACAATTAAAAGCCATTAAACTCTTTCACAGGATGCCCCTTGGGTACATTCAGTTCCGAACTTTATTCTCCTGGCTCAGATCCCCCTTTCTTACACTTCCAGAAAAAGACCATTTTTTCATTTCTCCACTGGCAAAACCTCCTTGTGCCTCTATACAGGAAACCTCACCCTCAAGCTACATGAGACAAGATCAACAGGATAAGAAACAGTAGAATACTTCCCAAAGTCTGAGTTGTTCCATCCAGAATAGTATCACAGCAGGAGGATGGAGGGGTGCAGGAAACAAACCCTGGGGGAGGCGTGGCAATTTTGATCTTCAGCAGTCCTGTCCCTTTTAGATCTACCACAGAGACTCACAAGCGAGATCTCTTCCTCACCGTTCCTCTACACTGTTCAGCTGTGGCCTTTTGGAGCGAAAGGAATGACAGCAAGATGGTTAAATGTAACTGGAAAAAAAATTTTTTTTTTTCAGTACTAAAGATCTTACTCAGGGCCTTGCATATGCCCCGCAAGTGCTCTGTCACTGAGCAACACTCTGAGGCCCTTATTAATTAATTATAGGGTCTGGGGACCAAACCCAGGAGTGCCCTACTACAGATCTACATCCCAGCCTTTTTTTATGTTGAGACAGGGTCGCTCTAAATTGCTAAGTTGCAAAAGATAAAAATAATAAATAGGGCCAGAGATTTAGCTCAGTGGTTCCGGCGCCTGCCTTGCAAGTGCAAGGTCCTGAGTTCGATCCGGTAACCACGAACAATGCTGAGCGTGGTGGTGGTGGTGACTCACGCCCACCAGCAATCAACCACCACATACCACAGTGCCAGTGCCGGGCGTGGTGGCTCATGCCTGTAATCCCAGCACTTGGGAGGCAGAGGCAGGAGGATTGCTGAGTTCAAAGCTTGCCTGGGCTACGTAGTGAGCTCAGGGCCAACCTGAACTACAAAGTAAGATCCTGTCTCAATCAATCAATCAATCAATCAATCACTAAGTTGCTCCAGAGGGGTTTAACTTTGTAATCCTGCCTCAGTCTCCCAGAGTGCTAAGATTGTTAAGTGTGCACCTCTACTCGGAGCCCCAAATTATTTTGTAGAGCAAGGTTAAAACCTCAGGATATCCTCCCGCTTCCGGGTTGGGCCTCTGTCTATGGTGTGTAAAAAGCAGGCCTGGTGAAGCACGTCAGCCCATGAGGGTTCCCCTTGGACTCATACTGTCTCCGTGAGAGCTTTGAACTCACTGCTTCCTTCACGTTAGACCAGATAGAAATCAGTTTCCCACTGACCACTGCATTGTCCTAATAACTCTGCTTATCTGTCCTTGAAAAGGCTCAGGGCTGTGAACCTCTGGTCAGGCTCACTTTTTGACCTGTTCATATTGGATCTTTCTGACTCTTCAGGAGGGCTGGGAACCTCAGGATGCAGGAACTAGGCCAGGATCCCTTCACTCAAGCATTCCCTGAGCCCTGACTGTGTCAGGCAGAGTCCTTGAGGAGTTCAGAGTCTGCAGGAGGATAAACAGGTAAATAAATCACTACAGTTAAGAGTGTGATAAAGGAGTATGATACAGGGGAACAGGAGAGATACGGGCAAAATTGTCATGTTGCACAGTGCTGAGGGTCCATATGACTGCCCCCCCCCACCCCTAGCAGTTGTGCAATGAGGCAGTGCTGGGCATGCGGGGACCCAGGGGAGGCATCTGACCCAGCCTGAAAAGTCCAGGCAAGTATCTTGAGGAGGCCAGATGTTACATGAAGCTCCAAGTTCACCAGAGAGCTGAGGAGTCAAGGGTAATCCAGGCGGAACAGCTGCCTTTGCAAAGCTACAGAGGGGAGAGGAAATATGTAAAGTACTGGAAAATGCCAGAAAATACATTTTGAAGCACTGTGTCCCCCAAGGTGACTGCCTAGAGTTTATTTGTTAAACGAGTTAATGGATGCAAAGGCTATAATGACAGAAGTCATAATGACCAACACTTGTTAACCAGTGACTCTCTGCCCAGTTTTGTACTTAGTAGTTTACATATATTTTTCTCGTTTTCAACTTCAGAACAACTCCAACCCCACAAGGAGGTAAATTTTTTTTGTTGCTGTTTTGTTTTGTTGAGTTTTATTTAGCTTTCTTTTTGTAGTACTGGAGATTGAACTGAGGGTTTCCCACAAACTACATCCTTAGCCTTTTTTTTTTCTTCTTTTTTTTGAGACAGGGTCTCACTTTGTAGTTCAGGCTGGCCCTGAGCTCACTATGTAACCCAGGCAAGCCTCGAACTCAGCAATCCTCCTGCCTCTGCCTCCCGAGTCCTGGGATTACAGGCGTGAGCCACCACACCCAGCACTGTGGGGTGTGGTACTGATTGCTGGTGGGTGTGAGTTACCACACCTGGTATTGTATGTGGTTACCGGGGATCAAACCAGGGACCCTGGGCTTGCTAAGCAGGCACCAGACCACTGAGCTAAATCTCCAGCCCTCCTCAGGCTTTTTAAAAAAAATTTATTTTAAAACAGTCTGACTTTTTATTTTAAAACAGTTGACTGACTTTGAACTTGCAATCCTCCTGCCTCTGCTCCCCAAGTAGCTGGGATTAGAGATGTGTTTCCACATGGCCAGTGAGGTTGAGTTCCTCATTATCCTCCCCTCTGCAGACTTGGAAACTCAGGCTCACCGAAGTGCATCAAATTGCTCAAGGTCTTAGAACTAGCCAGGATGGAGCCCTGAGACTATTTCCCTCAACACCAGCGCCCTTAATTTTGGGAAATGGAAGCTTCAGCGCAGGCCCAGAGGGGCATCAGCAGTCCCTCCAGGCCTCCTTCGGCTTTGCCAGAGGCCATGCCCTCAGGGAGCCTCGGCATCCGCAAGGGGCCTTAGAAGTAATTCTCGGACCATCCGTGAGAAATCTCCGGGACTTACAGAGCTCTCCAGGGGAAATCTGAGTCACAAAGACACTGTTCGGTGAACTTTCCATCCTATTTATGGCGTGGCCTTGTTATACTATAAAAATGTCACACTGTCCTCAGTTCTCTCACATCCGTAGTCCCTCTTCTATCCCCTGTTTTCCGCCCCATCAGGACTTCTCCCCTCTACATTCTCCCAGCACAGCAGTGTTTCTTGCTCCTGGGGTTGGCACGTCTCTTGCCCCCACCTTTCCCCATGCTCCTTCTGGGTCAGACCTGCATGACTCCTACTGGGCTCCTGTCCCGAGCACAGGAGCTACTGGAGGGGTCTCTGCAGCGCCCAGGCCTTCTTCCTTCTGCTCCATTCTAGGGCTTTTTCTCCTCCAAACGACCAGAAGTGACAGAGTGCAGGGAACCCCCTCCCTCAGTCCTCTCTTCACCTCCTCCTGTCCTGCCCCTTCAGCGACTGCACTTACCCCAGTAACTCCAGATCTATATTCCTTCCGAGTCTGGGTGCTGAGTATGTTACTTCATGCTTGATTTATACAAGTAATGTCCTTCAGTTCATTAGACACTGTGTATGGACGATGACACTGCCTTTGTGATCTCATGGCCTAGGGAGCAGATGTATTAAGCAATCAGAATAGAGTGTGTTCATAGAGCAAAGTGATAGCTAACTCACGTAAAGTGTGTGAGTTAGACTCAGGTTTGGCTATGGATGGTAGAAAAGCCTATATCATAGTCATCACAGCCAGGCAGAAGTCTGTAAATAACTAGTCCATAGGTAATATGATGATCATCAGAGCTCCCCTGTTGGCACATGTCTATAATCTAAGTACTCTAGGAGGCTGAGGCAGGAGGATCCCAAATTCCAGCCCAGCCTGGGCAATTTAGCAGTTTATTGAGACATTGTCTCAGAATAAAAAATTCAATGGGGGGCCGGACATGGTGGCTCACGCCTGTAATCCCAGCACTTGGGAGGCAGAGACAGGAGGATTGCTGAGTTCAAGGCTTGCCTGGGCTACATAGTGAGTTGAAGGCCAGCCTGAACTACAAAGCAAGACCCTGTCTCCAAAAAAATAAATAAATAAATAAATTTTTTAAAAAATTTCAATGGGGGGCTGGGGATGTAGCTCAGTGGCACCACTGCCTGGGTAGCAAATACAAGTCTTGAGTTTGATCCCTGGTTCAAAAAAGAAAAATTCAGTGGTCTAGAGAAATGTGAAGGCCCTGTGTTCAATCCCCAGCAGCAATAGGAAAAAAAAAGTCTCCCTGCTTTCCAAGTTACCATCATGGCTCTCTTAGTCTCTGCCATCCATCCTACAACATTGCTACCTAGTAGACCAGTTGGTCAGTATGGCTGCTCAAGATCTCATCACCATGTCTGCTTTCTGGACAGCTTTTTGAAGGCGGGGATGAGAAGTGGCATACTCTTCCTTTCAAAACACCTCCTAGGAACTGCATGAAAGGCTTCTTCCTACAAGTTGTTAGCCAGCACACCTAACCATACCTAACTGCAAAGAGTTCTGTAAAATATGGTTTTTATTCCAGGCCAATCACAGGAGCAGATAAAAATAGTTGTCTGTGACGAAGGACAAACTACAAAATGGATACTAGTAGTTGCTGCCTCAGGAAGCAGCCGAACAGGCTGACAACCTGAGACTGGAGAGAGGAATCCAAGTTAGCTAGGTAGAGAAGAGTGCTTCGGGCTGGGGCTCTTGTGGAAATGCAAGTGGTTCAGAGTTTCTCCAGAGCACAGTGCAAATTGAGGTGTGACCTGACACAGGAAAGGGTGGCACTGTTTTAAGGAGGAGCTGGGGGCACTGCCCCTCTCAGGGAGGAGCCGGGAGGGGCCACCCCTGTGCAAATTGGGTCCCTCCAGAGATCACTGGCATGGGTGAGGCTTGGCCCGAGAAACCCTCCAGCTCTCTCTGCTGCCATAGACCCAGACAGCCAAGCAATTGTACTTGGGCCAAGTACCCTTGGCTAGGAGGCTGCGGGAGCTTCACTGTTGGATGAAAGCGGCTGAAGTCGAAGCCCAGGAGGGGTCAGCAACACCAGGGCTATTGGCTGTGGCAGCACTACTCAACGGCAGGCCGTCTGTGGGGTGCTGGGCCCCCCAGAGCTGTCACCTGGGGCCTCCTCCCCAGACACATTACAGGACTTCCAAAGGTTGTGTTTATTCCTGTGACGTGGTCACAGACACTGGAGCAGGGCAGCCAGCTGGGCACGGGGCACTTGGCCCTCTGGAGGAATGAACTTGGTCCTCTCAGCCACACACACCCCCACTGCCCTTCTCTGACCTTGTAGCAAATGGACAGTAACCTTGGCCCAGGTCACCTCAGAGAGGTCAGCAGGGAGTCTCAAATGTTCCAACACCTGTCCTAACAGAACAGACCTCTGCAGATCACAGCGGCCCCTTGCAGGAGACACACATCTAACACACAGACTCAAGGCACACACATACCCAGGGCTTCACCTGTCACCACAGGGACAGTTATTCTCACACAGAAGTATAAATACCACACATATTTCTTAAAGCCAGAGCCTTCCTCCTACCAGCATCACATGTACACCCACATGCACTGCATATATGTTGACAGTGTACACATGATAATCTAACATGCCTATATTTACACATACCATATGTATGCATCCCATGTTTCCATCCATAGCCACCCAGTCACTCGCACATCACACAGACCCTCCGCCACTGTTGGCTCCTGTGTTTGGGAACCAAAGTCCTCGAGTGGTTTCTCTCTCTCTCTCTCTCTCTCTTTCTCATTTTTTAATTTTTTTAGTTTTTGAGACAGGGTCTCACTTTGTAAATCAGACTGGCCCTGAGCTCACTACATAGCCCATGCCAGCCTTGAACTCACAGCAGTCCTCCTCCCTCTGCCTCTCGAGTGCTGGGATTATAGGTGTGAGCCACCATACCTGTCATTGTGGTACATGGTACTGGGGATCAAACTCAGGACCTTCTGCTTGCCAGGCAGACGCTGGAACCACTGAGCTAAATCCTCATCCCCACCGGAGTGCTCTTAGCTGTAAGAATCCTTGCCTTCTGAGCTGTGGTGGGATAGACACGCTCAGGGAGTCAGTTAGAGGGGGAAAGATTGCATCCTAACTCCCCCACCTAGCACATTTTATTTTTTTCTTTATTTTTTAAATGACAGGGTCTGACTATTAGTCCTTGAGCTCACTCTGTAGTCCAGGCGACTATCTAACTTGTGGCAACACTCCTGCCTCAGGCTCTAGACAGCTGGGATTATAGTCATGTGCCACCATGCTTGGCTCTACCCAACACATTTCCTCAGCTCATAGGAAAGAAGGGACTAGCCTTTCCCCCACTACCCCATGAACCAGTGTCTGGCCTGACGTTGGAGACATGGAGTTCTGGACAGGGGATCTAGTATAATACCTCAGCTCTGTCCCCACTACCCTAATGTCATGGGAACAGCACCCCCAGCCAGCAGACTGGAAGCAAAGTGGGGCCAGGCCAACCAATGGCACCGTGTCAGGAGAAGTCCTGACGCAACAGGAACGTGCAGGGCACACGCAGGAGCTGACCCAGTGGACCTGAGAAAGGGCGAAGGGAGAGGTCCTTGAGCTTGTTGACATTTGCTCTGTGCCAGGCCCTGCACCTGGAGCTCTGCATCCTGCTTTCTGGGCATCCTCACGTCAACTGTTATCCTCATTTGCTTTGTTTACCTTTGCAGTACCAGGGCTTGACTCCGAGCCCTTCGTGCTGAGCTACACCCACAGCCCTTTTATTTTAATTTTGAGACAGGGTCTCGGTAAGGAGCTGGAACCCTCAGGTGCTCAGAGTCTCACAGCCAGGAAACAGTCGGGTCCTGCAGGACTATTGGTTCCTGCAGCACTGACCAGCACCCTGAGTTTGGGCTGACATGCTACAGCAAGCTGCCCCCAGACAGGGCAGTAGTTCCAGGCTGCATGGGCTCTGTCCTAGACTTCTCTCTCCTTTCCTCCCTCTGATCAGCAGCACTGAGGCAGGAGACTTCTGTCAGGAAGAATGGGGCTATGGATCCAGACAGAAGGAAGCTGTAGAGGGTTGTGAATTTGGCCGCGTTAGTCCGTGTCAGTCTGGCATACTGAGCCAAAGCTTGGAGCAAGCCAGGAATTAGAGCAAAAACCCTGAGGCAGGTCAAAGCTAGAATTGAGAGATGGAGCAGAGCCAAGGGCCAGAGCAGGAGCATCCAGGCCGGGCTGGGGCTGAACTTGGAGCCAGAGCCAGGAGGGGGCTGGGAGGAGGGCTAAGGCTGCCTACCGTCCATGTAAAACCTCTCAGCAAGGCAGGCTCAATGCCGGCCATGAAGGAGGGGCATGGGGACTCACACAGCTCGGCCACGGAGACAGAGGGCCCTCCTCGGGGGTAGGCTTGAAGGCTGGCCCAAGGGTCAGTTGGCGGAGAAGGGTAGGACATGATGGTTTGCACAAGTGGTGGTGTGAACAAAGACTCAGGCAAGAAAGCCCAAGCCAGGGCCTGTTCAGAGGAGGGTGTGTGACTGTCGTGTACAGCAGGACAGTGGGAAGTCGGCATGAGCGGCTGGCAACGAGAACCCACGGGATGTGGCAACTCACTCGGGAATTTGAACTTTATCCAGAGGGCAACACGAGATCGATGACAGGGACTAAGGACGGTGAGGTCAGCTCTCCTGGAGCTGGGAATGCTTTGCATGTCCTGATTGTTCACTCTCTGCCCGGCAGGACCAGTGGCCCCCCCACTGGGGTGTCCTTCCCAGCAGTATCCCAGGGACCCACTGAGCGGCCCTGCAGGGCGAGAAGGAGTCACTCGGGGTGCTCAGTGATCCTTCCTTCCACTTGCCTGAGAGCTTGTCTCCGCTCACACGTTTTCCGGCTGCAGCAGGCACCAGCCAGCATCCAGAATCCTTCCTTCTCACCTATCTACCCCTCAGTCCACCTCTGCAGCAAGGAGAGGGCAAGGGCCCAGCCTGACAGAATGGGCTAAGCCCACAGGGGTGGGAGCTGGACCCAGCATCGTCATTCAGACCCCTCTCTTCCTTCCGTACCCTTCGGACCCCTTTAAACATGACCCCTTAAGTACAAACAGATCCCCACTGTGGGCCCTAAGAGCTGTTCTTTGCACTGCTGTTTCACACAGCACTTCTGCCCCATCTTACCAATGACGAATCTGAAGCCCAGCTCCCTTTCCTGAGCACCAGAGACCCAACATCACCCCATCTCCTCATATCTGACCCCGCTAAAGCAGATCCTCCTCTGGATCCTCAGGTCAGTGAACAAGTCCGCTTCCTACTTGTTCTTCCGGGCCGGAAACCCACGCCTTGGCCTTCTCTCGGTCTCATGTCTTTCTCTCGGTCTCATGTCCCATCTCCCTTTTTAAACCACTGTCGCTGTCTACTCCTCTCCACTACTTGTTCCACACAGTCATTAACTCCTCTGGCTTGTAGCCCAGCTGTGCTAACTCAAAGGCCTATGGCTCTTTCCCATGATTCAAGGGACTCGATGGCTAATACGGCCCCGTTCTGACATGTTTAAGAAATCTGGTGTCAGAAGATGTCCCAGAAGGCAACATTTTAAAAATCAGCCAATCAAGAATCCCCAGCTAAATTTTTTAAAATCTGCCTTTCGAAATAAATTTGCCTTTTAGACCCTCGCAAAAGCGGAACTACCCAAAAAGTTTTTTCTTGTACAACACCACTTTACAAAAGGAATACAAAAATGCAGTATTAAAGAAAGAGACTGCCTCTAGCATAATACCCAGCAGCAGCTTATAAAACACAAGCCTTCCAGATTTTCATTCTTTTCAAAAGAAGCCGTAGACTGAGTTTCAGATGCAATTTCACAACTTTTAACTGTTGACAGTCTATTTGAAAAATCTTTTAAAACCACTTGCTCAGGCTCCAGTTTGCATTTGTGGGCCCATATAGTTTATCCTCCACTCCTGCCATGATCTTTTGTAATAATTATAGATAATATGCGGTGGTGCATTCCTCTAATCCCAGAACTCTGGGTGGCTGAGGCAGGAGGTTGCAAATTTGAGCCCAGTCCGGACAATTTAGTGATTTAGCAAGATCCCTATCTCAAAATATAATGGGGCTGGAAATTTCGTTCAGCACAAAGGCCCTGGTTTCCATGTGTACTACTGCAATAATAATTTTTTTTTTTTGAGACAGGGTCTTACTTTGTAGTTCAGGCTGGCCCTGAGCTCACTATGTAGCCCAGGCAAGCCTCGAACTCAGCAATCTTCCTGCCTCTGCCTCCCGAGTGCTGGGATTACAGGTATGAGCCACCACGCCTGGCACTGTGGTATATGGTATTGATGGCTGGTGGGCGTGAGTCTCCACGCCCAGCATTGTATGTGGTTACCGGGATCAAACTCAGGGCTTTGTGCTTGTGAGGCAGGCGCTGGAACCACTGAGCTAAATCTCCGGCCCTGCAATAATAATTTTTTAAAGCCTGCATGTAATGAATGCTCACCAGTTGCTGCCAGGGTTTGGGGTTCAGAGTGCTTTCTACAAGATTCATTTAACCCAGCACCCCCCAGCTGAGAGAGGTTACACAGCCGGTCAGTGGAGGGGCTGCAATTCCCACCCTGCCTGCTGACTGCACACCGAGTCTGCTGTAAACTGTGAAGGGCTGTGGAATCAAGGACTGTTTTCGTGCCACAGTTTAGTGCCTGGCGGGTGGATGAGCAAGGGCACTTATGAGTCATTGAAAGAAAGCGCAGATCTCCTCTTGTCTTGTTCCTACCTGCCTGCAAGGCCACCCCGCGCGGAGCATCAGCATGGCAGGAGCTGGGTGCCAAGAATGTGCTCAGGGGTGGGGGGGTCCTTGGCAGCTCAGCGGGGAACCGGGCTCTCACAATGCAGGTGCCGCCCGGTGCTCCCTCCCTTCCGCTGCTTTGAGGCTCCAGGACAGCCCCCACCGCCTGCTTCCTGAGACCTGTCCCTGAACCTGGATGCCTGGGACCTTGGGGAGACAGGCACTTTCGGTGGAGTCCTGTCTGGAGGTCTGGCGTCCGGTCCCAGAGTCCATTTCCTGGCGTGTGATGGGGGCACATCTTCCAGATGCGCCATCATGGATTTAGTGCCTCCCTGTCCTCCCTCCTGCAACAGATTCCATCTCCTTCCTTGGCACAGTGTCAGGGCAGTCAGGCACTTGGAGGCGATTTAATTCAGCACCTGCTCTTCCCCCACAAGCATAATACCAGTTATAGCTTCTACATCATAGAACATCTTCTAGGTGACAGAAACAGCCTGCAGAGGGGTCTGCATGGACCATCTCTTTCACCTTCACAGCAGCTCGAAGTGATGTGCAGTCTCTTCACTATTTTCCAAGTTAGGAGACTGAAGACCAGATTGGTTAACTGCCTTCATCGGATCACGCAGCTAGGGGATAGCATGGCCCAAACTCGACTTCTGTCTTCTTTTTTGTGGAAATGGGTAGCTGCTCCAACTATCTAATCCCAGGGACTTGAGCCAGGACTGGAGACACACACCCAGGGAGGAGATCCCCTGGCCCTCAGGAAGCTCCTTTTCTGAAATGTGAGCTGACCTAGTGCTGGGATATCTGGAAACTCACCTCTCTGCCAGGCAAGCAGACGGGCATGCCTGAGCACTTTAGTCTAGATTCCATCCCGGTGGCTTGAGCCCAGGTCAGCACCTCCAGGGCAAGTTCCTGTAGTGAACGCTGCAGTGCTCTGCCAAGGACTCCTAAAGCCTCTGCCTACTGAAACAAAGCACTCCCTCCAGCACTGCGAATCTCTAGCCAGATCCCTCGGGAGAAGGCCGTGCCCTTTTACAACACCTGCCATAGGAAAAAGGCTAGGCACTGATGCCCTTGTAAATGTTTAACAACGTAGGGGTGTAGGGGGGAAACTCTGATCTGTGGCATTTGTGATTTCTGTGGAGTATGTATTCTACCATGGTCAGTTTCAAGCTACTCAAATTAAAGGACGGCAGCATACCACTAAATAGTACTTCACAGACACAATAGATAAATAATAGTAAAACACATTGAAACAATCAGGAAAGATGAGTCTGGAGCCTTTGTTTTTAATATAGTTGGGTTTTTTTTGTTTGTTTGTTTTTGTTTTTGAGACAGGATCTCGCTTTATAGTTCAGGCTGGCCTTGAGCTCACTATGTAGCCCAGGCAAGGCTCGAACTCAGCAATCCTCCCGCCTCTGCCTCCCTAGTGCTGGGATTACAGGCTCGAGCCACCAAGCCCAGCTATATAGTTGATTTTTTCAGTGTAAGTTTATATAACCTAAGTGTAACGGCCATGTTTAACAACCACCTCCCACAATTCATGGTACAAACCAGCTCCAGGGTAGATCAGAGCCTGGGCCACTCCAGCCTGCAGCCTCCAGCTTCCCTTGCACCGGGTTGCCCATCTCTCTAGCCTGGGTTTCCCTCTAGTGGACAGAAGAGTCATTTCCAGGTGATTCTCGTGCTCCACCTGCACCCAAAGCTGAGTGAAGACTACCTTTGTCAGCATTCCTGGCAAGAATTTCTTAAGGAGGACTCTAACTGTTTCACAATTGTCCTCAGGTACCTGGTACAGCGACCTCCAGTTGCAACCGGGTTTACATGCAAACAACTTGAGTTATGATAGAAATTTTAGTTTAAGGGCTGGAGATTTAGCTCAGTGATTCCAGCACCTGCCTAGCAAGCACAAGGTCCCTGGTTTGACCCCTGGTAACCACATACAACAATACCAAGCATGATGACTCATGTCCACTAGCAATCAATATCACATACCACAGTGCCAGGTGTGGTGGCCCACGCCTGATCCCAGCACTCGGGAGGCAGAGGCAGGAGGATTGCTGTGAGTTTGAGTCTTGCGTGGGCTACACAGTGAGCTCAGGGCCAGCCTGAACTACAAAGCAAGACCCTGTCTCCAAAAAAAGGGGCCGGAGGATTAACTCAGCGGTTCTAGCACCTACCTCGCAAGTGCAAAGTCCTGAGTTCGATCCCCGGAAACCACATACAATGCTGGGCATGGAGACTTACACCCACCAGCAATCAATACCACATACCACAGTGCTGGGCATGGTGGCTCACGCCTGTAATCCCAGCACTCGGGAGGCAGAGACAGGAGGATTGCTGAGTTCGGAGCTTGCCTGGGCTACATAGTGAGCTCAGAGCCAGCTCGAACTACAAAATGAGACCCTGTCCCAAAAAAAAAAAGAAATTTTAGTTTAACTTATGACCAAAGTCTTGAGTTACAACCCAAATGCCAGCCCCTTGTGCTTCCAGATGGTCTCAGATAGAGATCTAACCCTTAAAGAACTCTGGAAGGAACATTACAACATCCTTGTGTGTGGTTAACTGTGAAATCCTTGGGCCAGCGTCTCTCTAAGGACCCTGAAACCTGCCTGGAAGGAAGTGCAGCCTAAAATCATACAGGAGCCAAACTGTGAAAAGCACTGATCAACTTCAGTAACAACCAGCCCTCAGGAATGAGTTGAGTTGATAAGTTAAGAGTCCACTGCTTTATGTCCTTGTGATAGGCAGTGTCAGGAGAGAGAGGCCCTTGGGCTTTAGTCATTATCACAATCTCCAGAGCAGTGGCGGGAGCCTCTCCGAGCCTTCAAAGATCAAGGGGCTTGCTGCAGCACGCGTGCCACAGGCTCAGCACCACCGCTGTGGAGCATCTCAAAAACAACCCATCTTGGGGCCAGAGAAGTAGCTCAGTGGCCCAGCACCTGCCTGGCAAGCATAAGGCCCTGAATTAGATTCCCAGTACCAAAAACAAAAAGGCCATCTGGCCAGGGGTAGTGGTACGATTGTCATCCCACACTTAAGAGGCTGAGGCAGAAAGATTACCAGCCTGGGCTACATAGTGAGTTCAAGGCCAGCTTGGAATATATAGCAAGACCCTGTCTTGAAACACTGGGTGTGGGGGGGATCTCGTCCCTTATGCAGTTATATCAGCTCTTCAGATTTAAGCAATACCTCCCAAACCTGCAGTTAGGTCTTTCCCTAAGAAGACCCAGTTTGTGTTAGGAATTAAGCCTTCACACGACTCATAACCCACCATGGAAACTCTGATGAACACCAATCGTGTGTCTGGCACCGAGGACAAAATAGAGTCAATCTGATGCAGAGCAGGGGTGCAGGGCACTTGCTATACCCTGGACTTGTCTGGCAATGACCTTTCCAAAGGCAGACGCACCCATGTCACTCCTGTGAGCCTCCACACTTCCAGCTTCAGGTCCCCACCACGTCTCCAAGCCTCGGCTGGGACAAGGTAGAGAACGAAAGTGACATCTTGGGAATCCTTCGCCAGGTTGGGCACCGTGTTAAACACGCTGCAAACGGGTTGATTGGGCTGCCCAAGAAATAAATAAATAAGGATAACCGCGTTATAGATGAGAGAAATGGAAGGTCAGCGCCGGCCAACTGAGTGTGACACAGTGTGCAAATGGCCGGCCGTCTGCTCAACCCGCTTCTTTGTTGTTGAAAGCTGCTCTTGCCTCCGAGTCTGGCCCCCTCCTCAGGTTGGCTGCAGAGGCCCCTTCTCACCGCGCTGACGGCGAGGCCACATTCCTTAGGGTCTAAGGAAAGAGCTGCTTTGCAGTGAAACCCAAGCAAGGGCAACAGGGCAACCGATATGGGATGAGAAAGCAGACTTTAATCTGGTTAAATGCTTCTGGGGCTGCCCCGCCTTCCCTCTTCTCCCCTGCTCCCTCCCCCAGCCTCCGTGGTCAGCCTCTCCCGCCTTCATCCCTTCACTGCTACTGGAATCCTAGACATTTTTAAGGGTTAGATCAAATCTCTCTCTCTTCTCCAGAAAGCCTGCTCAGGAATCTGCCTAATGAAAGTTAGAACTGTAGTTGGAAAGGAAGAGCAGGTTTCTGGTTAAAGATGAGGGCTGATCACATGTATTTATCTCCATTCACTTCTGAAATTCCACTAAAATGACAAGTAGATTAGAAAAAATTGAACTCAGAAAGAGAGAGAGAGAGAGAAAAGAAAATGAAAGAACCAAAAAAGAGTGTGTGAGCCAAGCGCAGAGGCATATGTCTATAATCCCAGGTCTCTGGGAGGCTGGGGCCGGAAGATCAGAGTTTAAACGTGAAAAAAAAAAGTTTTAAAAAGTTTTTTACAAGGGCTAAGGTTGTAAGCTCAATGTGAAGGTCTTAGGTTCAATCCCCAGTGCTAAAGAAAAGAGGAAGGCAAAATGCTAGAAGGGGAGGAGGAAAAGGAGATGAAGAAAGAAGAGATGGAGAAGGAGAAAAAGGGAGAAGAGGGAAAGGAGGAGGAGGAGGAGAAGAGGAAAAAGAAGAGGGTCCATCAGTGCACCTGAGCCCAAGAACAGCTATAAATCAGAGGCCCTCAATATCGCTGAAGGCAGCTCTGTAGGATGGACTGGAAAGAATAGAACTAGGCTATAGTACAAGGAGTTAGAGCCCTAAACCTCTTCCCTCCACCAAGTCCTGCCCTGTTCCCACCAGGCAGGAGACTGAGTTGAGAAGCTGTGAATTCGGGAATATGAGACACAGCTGAGATTAGGAGCAACCGTCTGTGCTAAAATCAGATGGGAGTTGCTCAACTTTAACACACCTCAAATGCATGGCTCTTGGTCCCCAGGGACTGGCAGCCAAACCTATAATTTTGTCCTGGAAGAGCAGAGGAATTCCTATGGGAAAATGGAAAGATACCTGGTACTTGCAGCCAACGACTCGCCTGGTAAAACTGCCAGATACCTGCCTTTAATGAGGCTCAGTAATCAACGTCCTCCACCCCAAACACAATGATTAATGTCTCCCTTTCTAATATAAACAAAAGCAGCGAGGATCATCACATGTTTGATGAAGGCTTCCAACAAAAACCAGAGCACAGTTAATGGGAGAGAATTCAGAGGAAATAGAGAAAACAAGGAGCAAGAAAAACTTTCCAAAATTTATAATTCATTTGAAAAGGATTAAAGCCTCAGAGGGGAATAATGGTGTCCATGGAATAAGAGCAAGAAGCTACAATATGGTAACACTTAGGGAACAATGACAGCATTAACAAAAAAGGTCTTAGAAACTAAAAACATAAGTAAGATGTGGTGGATTCTGCCTGTAATGCCCATGAAGGAAGCTGAGGCAGGAGCACTGCAAGTTCAAGGATAGGCTGGGCAATTGAGAGAGATCTTGTCTGAAGATATTATATATATTTAAAAAGATACAAAATAAAATTAAGGCTGGGGATTTAGTTAAGTGGTGCCATACCTATCTGCCAAGGTCCTGAGTTCAATCCCCAGTACCAGGAAAAAAAGTTAAAAATTTAAAAAATAATAAAATGTTTTAAAAATTTAAGTCAGTATAATGATTAGAAGTTGATAAACTTTTCCAGGAAATTAAACAAAATACACAGATGTGGGAATGAAAAAGAAACAGAAAAATAGCAGGAGCTTCAGCAAGAGAGGGGGTAAAATAGCAGGGCTGGTGGATATTTCAGAGAAATAATTACTGAGTGAATGAGTTTGCAGATTAAAAGATTTAGGGCAAAGAATGCAAAAGGATATAGCAATGTAGTTCTGACAATTCTATGTGGAGTTAGGCCAGACTTTATAGGTTAACATCACAGTTCTTCACAAGACTAACCTCTCATTTCACATACTAGCTACAAACTCAAGGTTGCCCAGACCACAAACACTTCTGACATCTGGGGTTCTTGAGGCAGGAGATTAGGGTGCGGCAAAATGGCTGAGTTAGTTAGTGGGCATGACCTGTCAATCATGGAAAATTCAGGTCCTGAGCCCTACACCTGGGACTGATCAGAAAATGCTGGCACAAAAATCAAAGAAGTTTTAGCCGGGCGTGGTGGCTCACGCCTGTAATCCCAGCACTCAGGAGGCAGAGACAGGAGGATTGCTGAGTTCGAAGCTTGCCTAGGCTACATAGTGAGCTCAGAGCCAGCCTGAACTACAAAGCAAGACCCTGTCTCAAAAAAAAAAAATCAAATAAGTTTTTAATAGAATGGCCTCTATATGACATCAAGCTGAAGAGTAAGGGATACAAAAGGCACCATTAGGCCTGGGGGTTTAGCTCAGTGTCACCACACTGCCTTGTGAACACAGGTCCTGAGTTCAGTAGTACTGGGAAGAGGTGAAAAAGGCACCATTAACTTCCTGACCACTGTGGAGTCTCTTGGTGGCCCTTTCTCACTCTACAGGGCACACTCCTTTTCCTACTTTTAATAAACATAAAAACTCACCACCTTTTTCATGTGTCTTGTACATTCTTTGTTCACAACACAAAGGGCCTGAAAGGCAGCTATAGAGTCTCAGAATCTGGTAATGTTCTTGCTCTCCCCTCAGTTTCAATAATTCACTACAACACTTCACAAAGCTCAGGAAAGTGCTAGATTTATGGTTACAGTTTTATTATAGCAATACTAGTACAAACCAGGACCAACCGGAAGAAGAGACACATGGGGCAAGGTTTTAGAAAGTCTCCCCCGTTCTCTTCCCATGAAGTCGGGGTGTACCATCCTCCTGGCCCATGGATTTGTTTTTTTGTTTTGTTTTGTTTTTGAGACAGGGTCTTGCTTTGTAGTTCATGCTGGACCTGAGCTCACTATGTAGCCCAGGCAAGCCTTGAACTCAGCAATCATCCTATCTCTGCCTCTTGAGTGCTGGGATTATAGGCGTGAGCCACCACGCCCAGTTCACATGGATTTGTAATAACAGTTTTATCAACCAGGAACATTCACCTGAGCCTTAGAATGCAGTTTTTTGTTTGGCTGGTTTTGTTTTTTCTTTTTTCTTTTTTTTTTGAGACAGGTTCTCGCTTTGTAGTTCAGGCTGGCCCTGAGCTCACTATGTAGCCCAGGCAAGCCTCCAACTCAGCAATCCTCCTGCCTCTGCCTCCCGAGTGCTGGGATTACAGGCGTGAGCCACCACGCCCGGCACTGTGGTATGTGGTATTGATTGCTGGTGGGCATGAGTCTCCACGCCCAGCATTGTATGTGGTTACTGGGATCGAACTCAGGACCTTGCACTTGTGAGCCAGGCGCCGGAACCACTGAGCTAAATCTCTGGCCCTGTTTTTTGGTTTTTTGAGACAGGGTCTTCCTATGTGTAGTTCAGGCTGGCCTTGAACTCACTATGTAGCCCAGGCCAGCTTCGAACTCATGGTTATCTTTCTGCCTCAGCCTTCTAGATCCTTGGAATATAGGTGTGTACCATTATACCTGACCTGGTGTGCAATTTTTATTAAAAGCTCACTGCATAGACATAATTGATTAACCACTGCTCACACCACTGAACTCGGCCTCCAGTTTCCTACCCTTCTCCAGTGGGTCTACCAACATCACAAGGCTCAGAGCTACAATCTTATAAATCACAGATCAATCTCCCTGGCAGGCCCAACCCTTATCCTGAGTTATTTTAAACTATGTAGGGGCTACCAGGAGGATTGGATTTATTAGCATCAATTATAAATAACTTTAATGCCTGGGGAATTCCAAATATTTAGATGTTATCTCCCAGGAAGTGAAGACAGAGGCCAGTCAAATTCTTTTTTTTTTTTTTTCCCCAGACATAGGGTCTTGCTTTGTAGTTCAGGCTGGTCCTGAGTTCACTATGTAGCCCAGGCAAGCCTCAAACTCAGCAATTCTCCTGCCTCTGCCTCCCAAATGCTGGGATTACAGGTGTGAGCCACCAAACCCAGCATTGTGGCATGTGGTACTGATTGCTGCTGGGCATGAGTCACCACGCCCAGTATTGTTATATGTGGTTACCAGGGATCTAACCAGAGGGACCTTGAGTTTGCTAGGCAGATGCAGGAACCACTGAGTTAAATCTCTGGCCCTCAAATTCTTTATTACGACAGACTTGGGAAAAGTACATCATTGAAAAAACTCAGAATGCCAGACAGAAAGAGTATATGTTAAAGGCTTCCAGTGTGGTTGCAAAGGCCTGTCATCCTAGTAGTTAAGAGGCTGAAGCAGGAGGACCACTGTGAGTTCAAGGTCAACCTGAGCTTCACAGTGAGTTCAGGCCAATCTGAACTACATAGCAAGACCCTATCTCAAAACAAGATAAAAGTTAAAGGGCCAGAGGGTTAGCTCAGTGGTTCCAGTGCCTGCCTCGCAAGCGCAAGGACCTGAGTTCGATCCCCAGTTACCACATATAATGCTGGGCGTGGTGGCTCATGCCTGTAATCCCAGCACTCGGGAGGCAGAGACAGGAGGATTGCTGAGTTCGCGGCGGCTTGCCTGGGCACCATAGTGAGCTCAGGGCCAGCCTGAAACAAAAAGCGAGACCCTGTCTCAAAAAAGAAAAAAAAAAAAAAAAAAAAAGATAAAAGTTAAAAAAAAAAATTAAAAGCTTCCAGAAAGAAAAACAAGCCATACACAAAAATGGTTTGTAGATCAAATGATATCAGTCTTTTCAATAACAACACTGGCTGCTAGGAAACAAGAAAATAGTATCTTTAAAATTCTCAAGGGAAATTATTTCTAATCTAGTATTCTATACCTAGCCAAACTATCAACCAAAGTGAGGCTATAATAAAAACAATGTCAAAAACACAGTGGTCACAAAAACTTTACTTTTTTTTTTTTGAGACAGGGTCTCGCTTTGTAGTTCAGGCTGGCTCTGAGCTCACTATGTAGCCCAGGCAAGCCTCGAACTCAGCAATCCTCCTGTCTCTGCCTCCCGAGTGTTGGGATTACAGGCGTGAGCCACCACACCTGGCACAAAAACTTTACTTTTTAAATAACCTTTTTCAGACCAACACTAAGTGTCTGTTCCATCAAAGTGAAAAAGTAAATCAAGAGGAAGAAATAAGCTTCAGAAAACAGGGCCCTAATCCAGGAAAAAAGCAGAAGGAATTTCCAGGATCATGAGAAGGAAAGTTGTGGTGATGACTGTGAAGCAGTCAAGACACCAAGAAGTTTAGATCTGAAGAGAAAAAAAAAGATCTGAAGAAGAGACAAAGAATTCTGGGTGGGAGTGTAGGGAGGGCAGGGGAGAGGAATGGAAAAAATGAGAATCAAGATGTGTATGTAGGGCCGGAGGGTTAGCTCAGTGGTTCCGGCGCCTGCCTCGCAAGCGCAAGGTCCTGAGTTCGATCCC
>PVIC010032363.1:0-20755 GCA_004025085.1 Thryonomys swinderianus
AAGGTGTATCCATTCCACTAAAAATGTCTCAAGTTCATGATTCTTCATGGAAGAGTAGTGCTACATTGTATAATAAATACATTTTCTTTGTTAATTCATCTGTTGATGGGCATTTGGGCTGTTTCCAAGATTTAGTTATCATAAATATTGCTGCTATAAACATGAGTGTCCATACATCACTGTGGTATGATGCTTTTAGCTTTTTCGGGGAGATACGTAGAATAGTATTGGCTGAGTCAAATGGAACCTCTGGCTCTAGTTTTTTGAGAAATCTCCACACTGTTCTCCACAGTAGTTGCATTAGTCTACTCTCCCACCAACGGTGAAGAGGGGTTCTTTCTCCCCACCGCCCTGCCAGCATTTGTTATTGGTTTGTTTTATAGCAGACATTTTTTCTGGAGATGGAATCTCAGGATTGTTGTAAATTGCATTTCTTGAATGACCAGTGGTGCTGAGCCTTTTTTCATATATTTATTTGCCATTTCTACTTCTTCATCTGAGGAGTGCCTATTCATTTCAATGTCCATTTTTGGATTGGGTCTTTACATTTGGAAATCTAATGTCTTTTGAGTTCTTTATATTCTAGATAGCTTGTAAAAATAATAGCTTGTAAATTTTTTTTTTTAATTCTGTGGGTTGTCACTTCACTCTTTGTGGTTTCTTTTTAATATAATGGGATCACAGTTGTTGATTCTCTGTAATATTTCCTGTGCAATTGAGGTTTTGTTTATAAAGTTTTTGCCTACATCTGTATCTTCAAGAGTTTTACCTATTCTATCTTTGAGGAGATTAAGTGCTTCTGTTTTAATATTTAGATCTGGGGTCCATTTTGCTTTTAGTTTAGTGCATAGTGAGAGATAGAAGTCTAGTTTAAATCTCTGGCATTTGGAAAACCAGTTTTCCCAGCAACATTTATTAAAGAGACCCTCTTTCCTCCAGTAGTGTTTGCCCCTTTTGTCAAAGATAAGGCAGCTCAGTGTGCCTGGCTTGTTTTTGTATCTTCTAATCTGTTTCACTGATCTTTGGGTCTCTCTCCTCACCCTCTCACCCCCCTCATTTTTTTTTTTTTTTTGCCAGTACCATGTTTTGTTTTGTTGATACAGGGTCTTGCTTTGTAGTTCAGGCTGGCCCTGAGCTCACTGTGTTGCCCAGGCAAGCCTCAAAGCCTTGAACTCAGCAATCCTCCTGCCTCTGCCTCCTAAATGCTGGGATTACAGGCATGAGACACCATGCCCAGCACTGTGGTGTGTGGTTACCTGGGTTTGAACTCGAGACCTTGCAATTGCAAGGCAGACGCTGGAACCACTGAGCTGAATCCTCGGCCCCACTATGGCGTTTTTATCACAGCACCTTTGTAGTCTAATTCCAAGTCAGGGATTGTTATGGCCCTTATCTTGCTTGCCTTTGTGGGATCACATGTTGGGGCATAGAGTTCAACACCAGCCTGGGCTATCCGGTTAGACCTTGTCTCTGCCTCCACTGTGATTTCTCTCCATAGAGATTTTCCACCCTCCAACTGGCTTTGTGGGAAAATACACCAACCCCTAGCATCCACAAAGTCCTGGGTTCAATCATCAGTACATGCTCAAGGCCCTGAGTTCAATGCACAGCGCCACAAAAAAAGAGGAGGAGGAAGAGGAGAAGGATGAGGAGGAAGAAGAATTGCCTCACACTCTCTCCATGGGATAAGAATACCATCAAATAACCAGGAAGGATGAACCCTCTAAACCAGTTCCTCTGTGTAGGACTGTGGTCTGGGATCAACAGGTCATGTGTCACCATCATGTTCACTCAACACTCTACCAAGGGCCCCTGTCTGCCTGGCAAACAGGCAGCTGGCTTCTTGCCAATCTTGGCCACACCGGTACTTGCATGGGCAGTGGGGAGCCTCTCCCCGTGGTCTGCAAATAAGACCTCACAGAGTCACAAGCTCAATCGGAATTACCAGAAACCCTGCCTCATTTTCCCCTGAGTTCACGAGGCAAACCTGGGGAAGAGCGCAGGCCTGGCAGGAGCCGGGAAGGCCACGCTGCCAAATCGACCTGCAGCAGGGCTTGGAGCTTGCCGGCCCAACGCCCGCCTGGTACAGGTGCTTTTTCAGCTGTGACCTTCGCTTCCCAAGTGGACATAGTTACTCCCTGTCACCAAGCCTGGCTCTTTAAGTGCATTAGCTCTGTTATTCCTTAATTCGCCTTCAGCTCCCCTTGCTGTGTTGAAAATCATAAATAATAATTCTGACCTCATTGTCTTTTAGCTGGGAGAGCATTTAAGATCAATTCCTGGCTGCCCACGTAATAAATGATCATTTATTGTTTTCCTTCTTTTTGTATATTATCCTTTCACCCCCCTGCTGCCCTTTTAGCTGTGACCAGCTGGCCAAGTGACCAGCTGTGACAGTGGTCTGAGTCACTAACCACACTCCTTTCATCGACATCCACACAGCCTAGATCAAGGCACCCGCTAAATGTCCTTTCTCTGAGCACAGGAACCCAGGCTGGAGTGGCCTGGGGACAGCTAGAGACAAGTCATAATATCACGTCTGGCAAATAGGAAGTTTGAAAGAAGCAATAAGCCGGATGGTAATTAGAGCCTCAGATTCCTTAGATCCTTTAACATTCTTAAGAAATATATACACCACACAGTGTTGTTTCCGTTTTGTTTATGTAGTGACTAACATTCAAGAAAACTTAGTAATTTGCCGAAGTCTGTGCACCTCAACTGGTGGCTTCTTACAGATTTCCTTCGCTTCAGGTTGTAGCGCTTGAACTCTGTTGCCCAATACTCTGCATTTGAAAGCAAAGGTACCACAATAGGTGAAATTAAGTGTGTGGCTAGAAGAAAAAGAGAAGGAGACTGGGTTCTGATATAATCCTCAAAGTAAAACATTTATACATTCAGCAGTAGTACTTCTCGGAATCATGGAAATGTTTCATGAAACTCTAAATTTCAACACAGTTGAGAAAAATCATACCTGGCTGAGGTGACTTTTTGCAGTTCACTCATCCGCAGAAATTTGAATTTTATCTTTTGGAACACAATTTCTTAAACCTTAATGTGCATACAAATCAGTTGGGGATTTTGTGAAAAGGCCATTTCTGCTTTAATGGGTCCAGGGTGAGGCCTCAGGCTCCCAGGAGATGCCTGTGACACTGGTCTAGCTTTTAAAACAGTGTTTTTAGATAAATTCAGAACTTTTTAAAGTGGACATGTAGAGCGGTCAGAGATAAAAGACCCAAAGCCATCTTGGAGAGAAGCAGTTATGGTGAGGATAGATGGAAGGCGATCTTGCACCAGTGATGAGGCAGAAAAACTCGGTCAGGGGCATTTCGCCTTTCTGAATTCTATTCCCCTTTCAACATGTTGCCCAGGGTTTATTCCTGTAAAGATGACCTACTCTCTTCCCAGGATCAACCTACTGGTGGAAAGTTTTTTCCTGTTATGCTTCCCTCATCCTGTCCCAGGAGAGCTGCACGTTCAGGTCCTATTTTTCTCTTTGTGCTGTTTTTAAGAGGGGGTGTTTCACTGTCTGCTCAGAATTCCTGGACTCAAACGATCCTCAAATGACAGCCTCTCCGATAGGTGGGACTTGCTCCCTCGTTTCTCCCAGCTTCAGATGCGTTTTCAAATTGAAGACTCAAAGGGATAAAGGTTGAATTGGGATGACAGGCAGTCATTTGATATTTGTGGGGCGGGGATCCCTCTGAGCACTCCCATAGTATCAGTTATGCACAAGTCCTAGGGAAAAGAATTTGTTCACTGGTTGGTCCTACAGAGAACATGTACTTTCTTTGCTATTTTCCCTTTGCCTCTAGCATCTATCTTTAAGGAATGCCAGATGTAAGAAGGGAGCATTAATCTTTGATGTGTTTCTGTTCGTCATTTGTGGTGTGTTTTCCTCAGTAAAAACTGATGCAGGACATTGGAAATACCGTGGAGCTCACAGCCAGTTATGGGATAAACATGTTGAGGTGGGCTGGATTAGGCAGCATTGTTTGATTAATCATGCTGAATTTAGAGCCAGAAGACACTGGGTTCTGCTCTTGACTTTGACATTTACATTCTCTGTTACCTTGGGCAAACTAGTTCATGTCTTTAGTTTCAGTTTTTTCATATGTAAAATGAAATAACAGGAGAAGATGTGGTATAATGATGTGGATTCTTTTAGGAAAATACCAAGAAGGAGGATAGCTGGGTCAAATGGAATCTTTTAGTCTTAGTTTTGTTGTTTGTTTTTTTGAGACAGGGTCTTGGTTTGTAGTTCAGGCTGGCCCTGAACTCACTATGTAGCCCAGACTGGCCTTGAACTCACAGCAATCCTCTTGCCTCTGCCTTCCGAGTGCTGAGATTACAGGCGTGAGCTACCACGCCCACTATTGTGAGTGGTACTGATTGCTGGGATTACTGGAATGAGCCACCATGCCTAGCATTGTGGGATGTGGTACCAGGGATTGAATTTGGGGCCTTGTGCTTGCCAGGCAGATGCCGAAACTGCTGAATTAAATCCCCAGCCTTCCCTTTTGTATTATCAGAACATAGTTCAATGTACTTGAAAAAACTGCAAAAGAAAACACAGAAATTACATAAACACATGACAAATAATATCCTTTTGTAATATCCTTTTGAAAATAAATGGGTAATAGATGAAATGAAAGAAGAAATTAGTTTCTACAATTAAATGATAATGGCAATAAGACATACTGGAAATTATAGGACACAATCAAAACTGTCCTACAAAGGAAATTTATAATGGTGAATTCCCACATCACAAAAACAGTGATCCCAATAATTAACTTATTGTTGAAGCTTAAGTTTCTAGAAGAAGAACAAGTTAAACCCAAAGCTCATATGAGGGAGGAAATTATAAAGAAGAGCGCAGAAATTAATGCAACTGAGACTCAGGAAACAATACAGAGGGTCAGTGACTCAAAAAGTTGGTTAAATAAAATATTTAGCCAACCTCATCCAAACAAGGAAAGAAAAGACTTAAATCCATGTATTTAAGAATGAAAAGGGCAAAATCCCAACAGATCCTGCATAAATCCTGCGGATCATTATTACCTACTTTGAAAACTTGTACTCTAATAAGATAGAAAATTCTGAAAAAAATCGACAGATTCCAGATACACATGAATTACCAACACTGAATCAAGTAGATATAAAAATTCTAAATAATCCAATATCAGTCAATGAAATCATAGAAACAATTTTTTAAAAAACTACCAGCAAAGAAAAGTCCAGGTCTTAACAGATTCACCTCTGAATGTGACAAGAACTTTAGGGAATATTTAATGCTACTACTTCTCAAAGTCTAATAAAATTGAAAGGGAAGCAGTACTCCCAAAGCTGTTCCTAAGGGTAAGCATTACCTGGATTCCAAACCCAGAGAGATCCAAGCAAAAAAGAGAACTACAGACCAGGATCTTTAATGAACATATATGCAGAAATCCTCAATAAGATACTGGCAAACAGAATGCAGCTGATCAAGATTATACAATATAATCAAATAGAATTCATCCTGGGGATGCAAGAATAGTTCAATATATGCAAATCAATAAATATAATACAGCACATTAACAGAATCAAGGACAAAAACCACATGAATATCTCAATAGATGCAGAAAAAGCATTGACAAAGTCTAACAGCAATTCATGAAGAAAATTGGAACAGAAAGGCCTTATCTCAACCTGATAAAAGCCATCTGTAACAAGCCAACATCAGACTAAATAGTTGAAAGCTGAAAGATTTCACCCTGAAGTCAGGAACAAGAGAAGGATGCCCACTATCACCATTTCTGTTCAATGTTTTTTTTTTTTTTTTTTTTTTTTGAGACAGGGTCTCGCTTTGTAGTTCAGGCTGGCTCTGAGCTCACTATGTAGTCCAGGCAAGCCTCGAACTCAGCAGTCCTCCTGTCTCTGCCTCCCGAGTGCTGGGATTATAGGCGTGAGCCACCATGCCTGGCCAATGGTTTCTTTTTTTAATCAGAGGGGTTTTTTTTTTTTGTTTTTTGCGGTACTGGGAATTGAACTTGGGCCCTTGTGCTTCCAAGGTATGCTACCACTTGAGGTTAATCTCCAGCCCTGTTCAACGGTTTCTGAAAACACCAGCCAGAGCAGTTAGATAAAAGAAATAAAAGGACTACGGAAAAGAATACATGCATTATCAATATTTATTGAGGACATGGTACACTACATAGAACACTACCAAAACTCCACCAAAAACTCCTAGATGGAGTAACCAAAGTTGGTAGCGTATCAGGATACCAAGTCAACCCTCAAATATCAATAGCCTTCCTGTACATGAAAAACAAACTCACTGAAAGAGAAATTAGGGAAACAAGGCCTCTCACAATAGTATTCAGAAAAAGTAGTGAATGAATTGAAAGACCTTTACATTCAAAACTACAGGATTCTGAGGAAAGACACTGAAGAGGATATCAAAAAATGGAATGATATCCCTTGTTCTTGAATAATAAAAATGATCACACTTCCAAAACAGTTATACAGATTTAATGGAATCCCAATCAAAATACCAATAGCATACCTTGCAGACTAAAAAAGTTTAGTAAAATTCCTATCAGACCAGAATAGATGTAGAATACCAAAAACATGTGTTGGCAACAAAGGCAAGGCAGGGGGCATCACAAATGCTTTGGTTGTACTCCAAGGCTACTATCATGAAAACAACATGGAACTAGCAAAATGAAATAAAATTCCTCCCAAACCAAAAACAGTTTGAGGGTCAGTGAGGCAGAGTAGAAGATGTAGAAACAACTCCAAGCACATTCAGCTGCTTTAGCTTTGTTAAAGGGGCAGAACACTTTCACTCGAAGGATAGCCTCTTTCATGAATGGTGTCGGGGAAACTGGCTTTCTACATGCCGAAGATTGAACCTAGACGCATATCTCACACCATGCACTAAATTAAAACCAAAGTGGATCACAGATCTAAATGTTAAAGCAGAAACATTTAATCTACTGCAAGATGAATAGCTAAAACTCTTAGGCTAAGACTATGAACAAACCTCAGTTGCACAGGAAGTATTGCAAAGAATCAACAACTATGATTGCATCAAATTAAAATGCCTTTGCACAGCAAAAGAAACCAACACAGTGAAGAAGAGAATGGGAAAAAATTTTTCCAGCTACTGCTCAGACAAAGGACTAATCTCAAGAACTCAAAAAATTCAGATTCCCCTCAAATTAAAAGAACCAGTCAAAATCCAGGCATCGGAATTGAATAGACACTTCTCGATGAAGTACAAACAGCAAATAAATATACAAAAAAAATTCATTGTCACTGGCCATTCAAGAAATGAAAATTAAAACAATACTGAGATTCCATTTCATTCCAGAAAGAGTGGCTATCATCAGGAAATCAACCAATAACAAGTGCTAGAGAAGCTATGGGAGAAAGAGAACTCTTCTCCATTGTTGGTGGGCATGTAAAATGCTACAACCACTTTTTGTTTGTTTGTTTGAGGCAGGGTCTCCCTTTGCAGTTCAGGCTGGTCCTGAAACACTCTGTGCAGCCCAGGCAAGCCTTGAACCCAGCAATCCTCCTGCCTCTGCCTCCTGAGTTCTGGGATTATAGGCATGAGCCACCGCACCCGGCATTTGTGGTATGTGGTACTGATTGCCGGTGGGCGTGAGTTACCACGCTCGATATTGTATGTGGTTACTGGGGATCGAATTAGGGACCCTTTGCTTGCCAAGCTAAATCTCCGGCCCTGCTACAAACACTTGAAATCAGCACGGAGAGTCCTCAAAAACTGAAACTAGCAGTTCCATTTCACCTAGTTGTTCCCTTTCTAGGTATCTTTCTGAAAGAGGTAAAGGATCATACCAAAGTGATATATGTATATCCATCAGTATAGCAGCACAATCTATAATAGCCAACGCTTGAAAACTGTCCATATGCCCATCAACAGATGGGTGGATAAAGAAAATGTGATATTTATATACAGTGGAATACTACAATGCCATAAAGAATAATAGATGAGTCATAGTTGGGTAAGTGGATGCACCACAAGAACATGTTTTTGATTGAAGTAATTCAGACACACAAATTTAAATATTGCATCGTTTCTTTTGAGAAGTCCAAATGTAAATAAGGAGCAAAATGGAGGATAAATATTGAGAGGTAGGAAGAACGTGCAAATGGAAGGGGAAAAATGGAGGGGAGATGAGGAAGGGAAAAGGGGTTTTTTAAAAAAACAAGGAAACAATTCAAACAAAGCTACTGTAAAGGAAGGGGAGGAAGAATTGAAGGGAGGCAAGGGAAATGGGGGAAAAAGTGTTAAGATAAATACAGATACAAATTTTTCTATGGTGAAAATGATCGTTGGGTATAGCAAGCATGTGCTAATATAAAAACTATTTTTTGGAGTCATTAAGCAAGGCCACAAGGGGGCGCCTGAGATATGCTAATTTTCATTTTCATTTAAAACCATTTTGAATACTAATGTAGAAAAAACGTTGATTTCCCATTTAATTTTGCATCATATCGACAAAATGGTAATTAAAAGTACATCTCACTTTTCAGGATTTTGGGCTTAATTTTTTTCCCCTGTGTGAATTTAAACTCTATTTTTTAACATGATATGTATGTATTCTTTAATATTACAAACATATAAAAGTGCTTGTAAATTTAGTGCTATCTCCCACATTCAAGCTCAGGTTGAGTGTTCGGAGGCGCAAGGTCTCTCCTGTGTAAGTGAAGGTCACATTTTCTAAGCTAAATCTTTGACTTATGACCCATTATTTCTCTTGCTTTTTTAAAAAGAAGCTTCTGAAAGGATTACATTGTCTACTTTCAAAAACTGACTGTATTGTTGTACATCTGTAAGGTGAAGCCAGTAAGAGACTTAACTTCACAGGATTGTTGTAAAGATTGAGTTAGTATATTTAAAGCGTTTGGAACAGTGCCTATATATGATTATCATTCCCCATCGGTTTTTGTTTTTCTCATGTTCTTCCGTTGTGATTATTCTCCGTCCTGAGAGGGCCTCCAGCCCCTCAGTTCCCCGTGCAAAGTCTGGAGTTGGGCCCTTTTCTCCCGTGGCCCTCGGAGACGGCGTTCCAATGGACAATGATTATTTCCTTCTGGAACACACTCGTTTTTCCTCATCACCACTTACTCGATCCTCATTTTATCCGCTGTTATTTACTTCCAGACCTTTGATATACATTCCTGAAGAGCCCCCTGCCTTGGTGAGAATGGCGGTTGGTGGTGTGCGTTTTCCTTCTCTGCCGAGCTGGGATTTCACACACAGCCTCACACACGCCGTGAAAGGCTCTGCCCCTGAGCTACACCCCTGCCTGAACATCTGGATGTACAAATGGGATAATGTTCTCACAAGAAGGGTTAACTTTTTTTTTTTTTTTTGAGACAGGGTCTCACTTTGCAGTTCAGGCTGGCCCTGAGCTCACTATGGAGCCCAGGCCAGCCTCGAACTCAGCAATCCTCCTGTCTCTGCCTCCCGAGGGCTGGGATTACAGGTGTGAGCCACCACGCCCAGCACTGTGGTATGTGGTATTGATGGCTGGTGGGCATGAGTCTCCACGCCCAGCATTGTAGGTGGTTACCGGGAATCGAACTCAGGACCTTGTGCTTGTGACGCAGGCACTGGAACCACTGAGCTAACCCTTCGGCCCCAAAGAGTTAAGTTTTTACTTACAGTGGGTTCAAAAATGATATACATATGGGGTAAAATATTAACAATGGCCAAGTATTGTCTTGTTTTTTATTGTAATTTGTAAGTTTAAAAGGATTTTCAAAATAAAGAAAATGCTTCACTGCTTTCCTCAGAGTAATATCCAAAGTCTTTACCTGCTTCTACAGGTTGGTCCCCTACTGTTCCTCCCCTGAAGGTAACGCGTCGCCGTAGTTCACGTCCTCCGCTGATGGTCTGGCCTCGGCCGTCCTCTTCCTGTGGGGAGGCAATGGCGGCCCCTTCTTGCTACCTGGAAAGTGCCTATTCATTGCTGTAATGGCTCCTCCAGGATGGCTGCGGGATTTGAACTAAGCACCTGCGGCTCCCCGTGTGCTCGGACTTCTTCCGGACGGACTGCTGGCCTCCTTCCCTCGCGCGTGCGCAGAGCTGAGCTCCTGCTTTCGGTTTCTTGTCTTCTCCGGCCCCTTCGCGCCTGTCTGTCCGCTGGCCGAGCTGGGTCCCCGCCGGCCCCCGCCACACTGACCCTCATTGCCGCTGCGGCTTCCTGTTGTTCTCAGCCGGGCCTTGGCAGCTCGCTACTTCCCTGGGTTTTTTCCTAACTTTTTCTCCATGTGGAGGAAGCCAGCTTTCACTGACGAGGTGCTAAAATCTAGCGCTCGTCGCTGTTCCTCGCAGGGCTCAAGCCGGTTCCCGCATCCTCAGTGACGTCCTTCCCTTTCCTGGATTCTGTGCTTTACGCCCAGTTTGCCCCGGCTCTTGGCTGTCTCAGTTTTCTCACCTGTGCGGAGCGTGAGCTGTAACCCCACATCCCTCACGAGAGTTATTCTTTTTCAGTTTTATTTGCTTAGACGACCTGCTTAGCCCGCTCGCGTGCGTATTCTTTCGTGTTGCTTTGTCAAAGTTTGCCAAATAGTAGTAGGAAGTAATAAGTTATTTCTTTAGAGTTATGTATGTTGAAGACCTGTGCACCAGGTCTCTTGTGTGTCTCTTGGAGTCTTGTAATTTCACTCAGTGGCGAGGTAGGCCAAGCTTAGCACAGTCTTAGAACAACAAATGAATCTCCTCAAAGTTCAGTTTTCATTACTCTTTTTAAAAAACTATCATCTATAGTTTTCATAGATCTATAGTTTCTATGTCGTCTATAGTACTATAGATTCTGTGGCTGAAACACAGACGGGTCCCTTGGAGAGGAAAAAGCTCAGTACCAGTAAAACACACCCACTCTGCAGTATCACTCGTGAGCACCGAGTATTTTCTGCACTGATGATTAACCGGAGGACTCGCTTGAAAGCTGCTCCCTGGGGCTTAGGAAGAAGCCTCTGGAGTCCAGGCTTCCTGGTAGGGAGGCCCTTGTCTTTCAGTTCAGCAGTCCGTGCCCTGTGCCTTGTGCAGTGCTCCATCCACTGGAGGAGCTCGGCGCATACTTGGTGAGTGAATAAGGGGATGAGGTCAGTGAGCCTCTCCTGGCGAAGGCTGTGGCTGCAAGGATTTAAGTATACGGAAGAGAAAGAGTGCTGAGGTAGAGGAGTTCTTAGCTCCCAAAGCGGCCATCGGCGCCCCACGTGGTGCCGCTGCTAACTTCCAAGGAGATGTCCCGTCGCCCTCAGACAATAGCTGTCCATGAAATGCTCTCCGAACGTTCTGGAATGAAAGGTTGTAGCAATGTTTTCAGTCTCTTTGTGCTTCTGCTGTAGCACGGTGCAGTGTTTTGAGCTGGGGTTTTTCTAGACGAGTTTACTGTAATAAAGGGCTGGGTTACTGACAGCTGTCTCCCTTCACATCTGCTCTTTATCAACACCCTCCGGTTTCCTGTGTTCGTCAGTAATGGGGAAATGACACAGCTGCCCTGAGTATGCATGAATAACCCAAAGTTGTGCTGTTCGGTCTTCTGAGTCCTGTGCTGTAGCTTTATTCATATTTTAAATGATGGCCAGTTATTCTCTTAAAGAGGATTTTTTCGTGTGAGTTCATGTAGATTTGCGTGGTAACCAGCTGCAGATAGTCTTGATCTGTTGTGTTTTCTCAGGTTTTCTGAAGACTTTTTTCCTTTTTCTACTCTTCAAGTCTGGGAATTGACAAATGACAGTGTTGGGGGAGTGAGGGAGAGAGAGGCCTGAAGATACGCTCTATAAGTCACCAAAATGTGATGTACTATACATTCTCAGCATGCACGGGGAGTAAAATAAAAGTGCTGCAAATAGAACTGACTCCTTTGGGCTTAAATCGGGTTGGCAGCGACACAGATTCTGTTGTGAGTTGAAGTCATTTTCTACTTCGACACTACTTAGCCTGTGGGGAATGGTGGAGTCATGATTTAGCAGCAAGATCCTGGGAGCGGGCCAGCATCTACATCTGTTCTGAACTGTAAGTGGACTGGAAAAACACTTTGAAAAAAAGCCAGAGGAGAGAGTGAAGGAGAATACACAAGCTTTGCTCTTAAAAAGGCCACAAACGATGAATCGATCAATTCTAAGGAGAATGGATTCAGAGGCATTTTTATATAAGTAAAATGTACACAATGCTGTCTTCCTCTTAATCTGCTAAACTTCACTGTCTTTTCTGATAATACAAGAATTATAATTCATAATATGGTAAAGCCATATTAGGGAGGACTACAGAATTGCTTTTAACATTTGGGATGAATCTTGAGGATTGGAATTCATTGTTTTGGTATCATTTAGTAGACATTCAACACTTTTTTATGAATTGGATAAGCTCTTTCTCCAATTGTGTGACTATGCTATCTTGTAGGAACTATTTATTTTATTTTATTTTTTTACTTCAACAGGTTCTCTATCAATTCAGTGTCATTAATACCAAGATCAAGAATGGCCAAGTTCCACAAAACAGTTTGGAAACAGATTGACCTGGGTTAGATTTCAATTTCATTCTTCCCTGGCTGTTCAGCCTGAAGCAAGCTGACCTCTGGCTTGTAGGTGTTTTACCTGTCACAAGTAGGGATCACAGTATCTAATTCATAAGGATTGTATAAGGATTGAGTGAATGTCTAGGTGTGTAGAAAGCACAAGAAATACAGTAGCTCTCTTTCTATCTCTCTCAGTTATTTTTCTTTTCCTTTTTTTTCCTGATTTTTTATTTTTTATTTTTTTTCTTAGACAGGGTCTCACTTTGTAGTTCAGGCTGACTCTGAGCTCTCTATGGAGCCCAGGCAAGCCTGGAACTCAGCAATCCTCCTGCTTCTGCCTCCCGAGTGCTGGGATTACAGGCCTGAGCCACTAGGCTTGGCACTGTGGTAAGTGGTATTGATTGCTGGTAGGTGTGAGTCACCACGCCCAGCATTGTATATGGTTACCGGGATTGAACTCAGGCCTTTGTGCTTGCGAGGCAGGCGTTGGAACTACTGAGCTAAATCTCTGGCCCCTACTTATTACATATTTATGGGGCTATCCTGTGATATTTTGATACATGTATCCATGATATCATTCTCAAATCAGGGTAGCTAGTGTATCTATTACTTTAAATGTTTATCATTTCTTTGTGGTGAGGACATTCCCCGTATTCTTCTCTTTTAGTTATTTTGAAATATCCAATGCACTGCGGTGAACTACGGTCACACTGCTGTGCAGCAGGGCACCAGATCTCCTTCCTGTCTAACGGTAATCCTGTACCAGTGACTGACGTCTGTCCCTCCTCTCTTTCCCTGGTCTCTGGTTACCGCTGTTCTACTCTCAACTTCTGAGATACACTTTCTGAGATTTCACGTGTGGATGAGATCACACAGTACTTGTTTTTTTGTGATCCTTCTCTCGTATCTTCTTGCCCTCAGGCACTGTCATATACCCAGTCTTGAATTCTACAAAAGCTTTGAATCAGTGAAACAAAATACACACACACACACACATATATATATGTGTATACACACACACATACATATTTTTTTTAAGGTACTGAGGATCAGACTTGGGCCCTTGTGCGTCCAGGGTTGGCGTGGTACCATCTGAGCTAAATCCCCACCCTGAAATTATATTTTGAACTAGCCAAAAGTAACTAGAAAAACTAGCAGGAAAAAACCCAGGCCAAGTGACATATGTACATGGGGAGGACTTCGGAGCCTTCTTGATTTGGTCACAATGGAGTTTGTGAATTTGGGACAAGGGTCAACTTAATTCTTTAGCCAAAATGCTAAATTCTTCTTGGAAAGAATTTCTGAAATGGTAATCAAACTTCGCTAAGTAGCAAATAAATGATTCAAAATAATAGAAATGATAGAAATAATTTCTATATGATTTTCAAAGTATTTTTTAGTTTCTCAGAAAAATATATTTCCTAAGTAGTTAAAAAATATAATAAGCCATGCATGGTGGCCCACACCTGTAATCCCAGCACTTGGGAGGCAGAGGCAGGAGTATTGCTGAGTTCGAGGCTTGCCTGGACTACATAGTGAGCTCAGGGCCAGCCTGAACTACAAAGCGAGACCCTGTCTCAAAAAAAAAATACATACATATATAATAAAGTAGCTCTTAGGGAATGCCTTGGCCCTCTTCAGAAGTTCATAATTATGATTTCCTAATGGAAAATAGGATGATTAAAATGAAATTGATTATTTCTAAAGGCCATTTAAAATCTAATATTCCAACATTTTGTGCTTTCTTTATTCATTATTTATTTATTTACTTTGAGACAGGGTCTTGCTTTGTAGTTCAAACTGGCCCTGAACTCACTATGGATTTCAAACTGGCCTTGAACGCTAGGCAATCCTCCTGCCTCTGCCTCCCCAGTGCTGGGATTATAGGTGTGAGCCACCACACCCAGCACTGGGAATTGAATGTGACCTTTTGTTGGCTAGGCAGACGCTGGAACCACTTAGCTAAATCCCCAGCCCCTTGTGCTTTCCTTTCTCTCTCCCTCCCTCCCTCCCTCCCTCCCTCTCTCTCTCTCTCTTTTTTTTTTTGGGCAGTATCATGGATTGAATTTGGATCCTTGCGTTTCCAAGGTAGGCATAGTACCACTCGAGCTAAATCCTGAGCCCTCTCTTGTGCTTTCTTTAACCTGATACTAAAATTGTTTCCGTAGGACTGAAGATATAGCTAGGTGGTAAAGTGCTAATTGTCTATGGACAAGGTCCTGAGTTTGATCCCTAGTACCACAAAAGAAAAATAAAAGATTTTATGTTTACCAGGTATGGCGGCTAATACTTATAATCCCAGCACATGAAAGACTAATTCAAGAGCATTTTGAGACCAGCATGTTACATAGCAAAACTATATTTCATATTTTAACAGCAAAATTAGATATGATTTACTGAGACTTTATTTGATTGACTTCTGATAATATTCTGTCTGCAGTAGTACCCAGGAAGCACATTTTATTATTATTCCTATCTTAAAGAAACTGAATCTGAGAGGATTTTAGTCATTTTTTAAGGTACCAGATAGAGAAAGGTGGACCTCGGGTTTTACTGGTATTCCTTCAGGGTAGATTCGTGCTACCCAAACCTGTAGTTTCCCATACACAGGACATGCCTGGCAGTCAACAGTGGGCTCAAGTTCTGTTTTGTTTTGTGGTATCAGGGATCGAACTCAGATCCTCACGCTGCCAAGGTGGGTGCGGTACCCCTTGAACTAAATCCCCAGCATCTGTGGGGTAAGTTTTGTTGGCAACACAGAAAATTCCATCTGACAGAAAACTCCTTTATAAATGGGCTAGTGGATAACTGTACCGTCAGCGTGTTGAACTCTGAGTGATTTATTTAACTGGCTCCTCCTTGCCATGTTTAATGGGCACTCAGTAAATTTTTATTCACAGTGTGTTGTATAACTTTACTATAAATCACTATAGAGGTTTCAAGTACTAGCAGCAACTCCTCAGCTCATTGTATCCATCTGCTCGCCACCCTGCTCCTGATAGTTTACAGAAAGAGGAACTGCAATTCAAACAGGGTGGAGAGAAGGAAGAAGGAACAGTCACCAGGACTCCCAGGTCGCCTCCAGGCCTCTTGCGTCTCGCCCTCGGGAGGAACCCCCACTTCCTGACGGGGTGTGCAGCACGCACAGTCCTCCGCGGGGACGTGCAGGTCTTCACTTCCAGCCTGCTCTTGTTTCTCACCCCTCGCTCCCCCTCAGACGGCCCGGGGTTGCTGCGAGAAACGCCAGCCGGCCAGGCACAGCTGGCCCTCGAGAGAGGGTGCGTTTCGCCTGGCCGGGGAGAGCTTGCTGGCCTTTCCCAGCCGTGTCTGCACCAGTACGGCGTGCTGACTGCGACGGAAGCGGAAGTGCTGAGCCCCGGCCGCGGGCACTTGAGGCCTGACAGACGCTTTGGACACAGCTTCAGCAGCACGTGTGCCTTGAACACCCTGACGCGGCTGTGCGCTTTCTCCTAAGTATGTGTCCTCATCCTGTTTGGATAGTCAGCTGGGAAAGCCTGGCTTAAAAAAAGAAAGAGAGAGAGAGAGAGAGAGACAGAGAGATATTCTTTTATTACAAAAGCGCTACATGTTTGCACTAAAGTAGAGAAAAATACATAAAGGAAAACAAATGCCATTTACCACAACACCATTCAGGGAAAGTCACCGTGAATGGTTTGGTTTGGTTTGGTTTTTAGTGTTTTGAGACAGAGTTTCACTTTGTAGTTCAGGCTGGCCATCAACTCACTATGGAGTCCATGTTGGCCTCGAAGTCGCCTTGATCCTCCTGCCTCGGCCTCTCAAGTGCTAAAAGTACAGATGTGTGCCACCGTGCCTGGCTACTGTGAAGTTGCTGTTACAGGTCTTTACAAGTTTAGGATGCATTTATGTAGGCTGGGTGTAGCTAGTGGTATTGATGTGCATTGGGCATTGGTGAAGTCCTGAGTTCAATCCCAGCACTCTTGGGATTGTACGTGCCTGTGTAGTCTTTCCAGTACTCGAGAAACATTTTCTTATACCACTAAATCTTATTTGCCACCTTCTGTAGTTGCATAGTATCTTGTCCTACACTTATACCATAACATAGCGAAACAATCCCCTATTGCTGAGGACTTTGTGTTCTTGGGGGTTTTTGTTGTTCATGTTGTTACTGTTATAAATAAGGTGATGATGGTGCTCGCTTCGGCAGCACATATACTAAAATAAGATGATGATGAACCTCTTTTTCCCTAATTCTGATTGTTTTCTTAGGCAAATTAATCAATTTATTATGGTAGTGGGGGTTGAACCCAGGACCCTTTACATTCTAGCGAGCACTCTACCACTAAGCTATATCTTCAGTCTTTTTCATTTTAAGGCAGGACCTTGATAAGTTGCCTGGTCTCCTGAGTAGCTGAGATTACAGCCATGGGCTACCACACCCAACTGGACCAATTCTTTTTTTTTTTTTTTTTTTGAGACAGGGTCTCGCTTTGTAGTTCAGGCTGGCTCTGAGCTCACTATGTAGCCCAGGCAAGCCTCGAACTCAGCAACCCTCCTGTCTCTGCCTCCTGAGTGCTGGGATTACAGGCATGAGCCACCACGCCTGGCTGGACCAATTCTTAAAAGCAAAATTGTTGAGTTGAAGAACACGGATAGTTTCTAGATTTAACACTTTTGCTTCTCATTGCCAAATTGTTTCCTAACAAGATTATACCAACTTACTGTTCTGTGGATGGAATATCAGAAGGCAGGCAGATTTCTCCGTATCCTCTCTTTATACAGTAAGCTTTTAAAATCTTCTGTCAATGTGCAAGAAGGAAAATGATAACATGTGACCATATATGTAAGTGTGGGTGGCTTGCCAACATTTAAGACAAGTTTAGCTTATAAAGCTGCATAGACAGCTGCATTTCTTTTAAAAATAAAGACACCTTGAGCTGTTTTTTTTGTAAATTACAACCTTTTTGTAAATTATAGCCTTTTTCTTATTAATTACACTGAAAATTACAATACCATTTGAGACTTAGTTTATGGCTGATGATAATATTCATTTTGGAGCAAATAACTATGCACACCTACACATACCTCTCACACTCTTTTGACAGACAAGAAAAGTGGTCATCCTGCCTTTCCCAGTGACGGTAAGGAACATTTCCAACAACGCTTTGTTTCTGGGGTGTTGTAGAGTGCATCGGCCTACAAAGTCCGAATAAATGCTTCTGTAGAAATATTTTGGCAACATGCGAACATGTTATTACTCTGTTGCGTACAGGAGAGGTATTTTGGGAGTATACTTTTTGAAAAAGTAAAACTTGAACCACATTAGTGCAATTACTTAGGCAATGCTAGAGAGGAGGGGGGCCTTTCGGCGCCTGGGATGGTTTCAATCATCGGGGCGAGCGCGGCCAGGTTCTTCCAGTGGACGGAGGTTCTCAGGAGAGTCCATTACTCATCTTCGCATTGCTGGTGCCTGTGGCAGCCCTGGAACTGACCGACGTGCTGCTCAGATCTCACTCTTTCTCTTGAGGGTTTTGTGCTCGATCTGCGAACAAAAGCAGAGATACTAAAGGAAAGGAAAAATGTTCTTTACGTTTTGTAGCAAAGAAATGGAGATGATTAGATAAAGTTCAGATTTAAAGAGCTGCGTGGCTATATGGTTGTTTTGGTTCAACTAGTGTAATGTGATCTATAGATGGCTTTTGTAGTATATTTACAAAAGTTCCTGTTACGAAAGAATATGACTATGTTTCTGAACTCTGGTATATTATTTAGAAGGAAAAATGTTTGCAATTAATAAGTACTGTTCTCTGTATAGGCAAAAATGTTTTTCTATAACTGCTGTGGGAAAAGTAAATCCTAAAAAAGACTGGATTGTGTGTGTGTATGTGTGTAGAACGTGCGTGCATGTGTGTATGCGTGTGTACATGCATGTGTGTGTGCGTGTGCGCACATGTGCTGGGAACTGAACCCAGGGCCTGTGGTCCTGCGCATGCTAGGGTCAGATTCTACCACTGAGCTACAATCCTCAGTCCTAGATAGTTTTATTTCTGGTCTGCTTCTTGATTCTGGGATGGGGATGTAGCTCGGCTGCAGAGCAATTGCCTGTCATGCATAAGGCCTTGGGTTTGATCGAAGCCCTGAAAAAAAAATTCTGGCTTTTTCCACTAAGGAAGGACCTCACTGTACTGCAAATGCTAGAGCTAAAATTTCGGCACAAGGCACTGCTCTGTCATGGACACAGCAGGCTGAATTAAAAGATCTGGATTCTGATTCTAGCGCAGGGGAAAACCCGGAGGGGCCAACTGCCCTCTGCCTACCAACTTCTAAGTGACCATCTTCGGGCTGGGGATGTAGCTCAGAGTGGAGAGTCTGAGTTGAATCTCCAGTACTAGCAAAAGAAAATTAGCTTAATATGAGGTATGTTAACATTAATTAAATATTTGCCGGAGTTAAGACTTTAAACACATTATACACAAAGTTTGTAGTCTTGTAAGCCAAATATTGAGTGAATATTTAAATAAGTAGAAAGAAATTCTTGTAATGACAGAGTAAAACAGTATGAGTAATTCTTGTGTTGAGCATGAGTAGTAAGAGCTGAAGTTGATTGGAATTCGGATCTTCCTCTTAGTTTGAACGAAGTGTTGGAGGAGCTGGTGTAATGGAGTAGAAAGAGGTCTTGTGACCCCAGCTTCGTCTGCCTTCCGGAGCTGAGGAAGACAGAAAGGAAGACACCCTCCGTCACTGATACTCTGTCCGTCTGGACAGTGCCTCCCGCAGACAGCCCTTCCGTGATGAGCACGTGCTGTCTCCTTTGGGCCAAGCCTGCCCTCAGGGCTCTTCGCAAGTTCCAAGGAACTGCTGTAGGGCTCTGGGTGCCCAACACCGAGTCTACCCCACCCCCACCCCACCCCACCCCCACCCCCGGGCTTTTCCTTCCCAGAGAACATAATCAAATCCATGAAGCAGCTGTCTTTAGTAGTCTGTGGGGCCTGCTTGCCCAGTACGCGCATGGTGCCCTCTGCTGGCAGAGGGGAACCATGGTCTGAAAGGGCATGCCGTGTGGGTTTGCGGATCCTTTGAGTTCTGCACCAAGTCAGATGGTACATAGGTACAAGCAAAGGTCTTCCTGTTAGTTTTTGATTTATTATAAGCTTCATCTGGATTAAAGTAGAAGACATTTTTGGAATTCAACTATGCACGTTTCCATGGCAATGTAAAAAGCTTTGTCATAAGTCCTTTCATGTGCAAGTCAACATATTTTGACATATTTATATTTAAAAATTAAAGTTAATAATTCATGAAGCTTAATAATAATCAGAAAATGGGGCTGGGGATTTAGTTCTGTGGTTTGAGTGTCTGCCTCGCAAGCACAGGGTCCCAAATTCGATCCCTGGTACCACATACCACAGTGCCGGGTGGGCGTGGTGGCTCACACGTGTAATCCCAGCACATGGGAGGCACAGGCAGGAGGACTGTTGTGAGTTCCAGGCTTGCCTGGGCTACATAGTGAGCTCAGGGCCAGCTTGAACTACAAAGAGAGAGAGAGAGAGAGACTCTGTCTCAAAAAAAAAAAAAGAAAAGTTTCTTCAAAAGAATTCCTTCATTACATTGTTTCTATAAAGCACATAATTGCCATGATACCTTATTGGAAAGGAACCCAAGCCATTAAATAAAAATAAAAGCATATTGTAAAAGAAGGGTAATGTAGAAGATGCACAAAAATATGCACTTGTCCATTTTTTTAAAGCCATAAACTTCACTTTTACATGTTGTTTCTCTTTCCAATGATTCATAGCAGAACTTTGGATGTCCAGATTCTAATGCAGGAAGAAGAAAACTAATGCACACAGAAAATTTTGTGTTGGGTATCGTACATTATGCAGAAAGTACAAAGATAGCCTTTGAAAAGTGCAAGTTTGTAAAGACAGATATTTGAACCTTGAAAGTCTTGACATCTCTTCATATCATTAAAAAATTAAAAACCACGGGCCAGAGGGTTAGCTCAGTGGTTCCGGCGCCTGCCTCGCAAGCTCAAGGACCTGAGTTTGATCCCCGGTAACCACATATAATGCTGGGTGTGGAGACACGCCCACCAACAATCAACACCGCATACCACAATGCCGGACGTGGTGGCTCACGCCTGTCATCCCAGCACTCGGGAGGCAGAGACAGGAGGATTGCTGAGTTCACGGCGGCTTGCCTGGGCACCATAGTGAGCTCAGGGCCAGCCTGAACTA
>PVIC010032364.1:0-20759 GCA_004025085.1 Thryonomys swinderianus
TGCTGCCAAATCTCATGGATTTCCCTTTTTGATTTCTTCTACCTCTGATTTTCCGTGTATCTTAGGCTCTTGGATGACAGTTAGGACAGCAGAAACATTTTAATGTTGGGGCACCCTGAAAGATAGGATAAAAACCTGAGGAAATCAAGGAGAATGGGATGAGAAGCAAGGATGTGCTTGGCCAAGGATGAAGCTCAGTGGCACCACACCTGCCTGGCAAGCACAAGTTCTATTCCCATACCCAAGAAAAGAATGGTCTGTGAGTTAAGGACCAGGTAGAACTAATGTAGGGGAGTAAAGGATGGATGGAATGATGGATATTACACAGATATCATGGTAATAAATGGAAGTTAAATGATCAGTAGTTTGTTTCAGAAAATTAAAAATTGGTGTGAATGTGTAGAGGTCAACTACTCACAAAAGGGCAATATCAGAGTTGTAGATCACTGCAGAAGTACCTTTCTACTTGCTTCAATTTTCATTCTCTAATATTATGCACATTAATATATGATTAATTGAACCATTATATTTATGGATTTGACACTCAATATATTTTAGTATACTTTTGATACTGAGATGTGGCAGAAAATGAGCCTGACCTAATTTAACCATTGTTTTCCTACCATCCTCTCCAACTGCCTCTAAAAGATTTAGTCTCAAATGTTTATGTGCATAAAGCAGATTTTCACTGAATCCCTGGACAAATTTTAACTTACTTGGTATAATCAAAATAAGGATTAAAAAGCAAAGATAATGAATGATCATTGAGGTGAGCACTGTACAGCAGTATTATTTCCCTCTGACCACTTTTTCATTTCTAGGAAAAATGAAAAAATAGGGAAATTTTGCAAAATGTAAGAATTATCCTATTTTGTGCCTTTGTTTTCTTTGTTTACCATTTTTACCTTCTAAGCTTGAGATTTTTTTTTTTTTTTTTTTTTTAGACAAGGTCTCACTTTGTAGTTCAGGCTGGCCCTGAGCTCACTATGTAGCCCAGGCAAGCTGCCGTGAACTCAGCAATCCTGTCTCTGCCTCCCGAGTGCTGAGCTTGAGAATTTTTAAGCTGACTTTCTGAAATTTATAGAAAATACTAGTTGCTTCATTTGGTACTCTTTTAATGTTGTGGTTTACAACAACTTCTGTTTTTAACACTGAAGGATTGAGAGATTAGCCATAGCCCCTGTCTTTCTCCCAGTTTTTCTTGTCCAGATTCAAAATGCCAAAGACATGAGGGCCCCTGTCCTCTAATCAAGCACAAGGAAACCTTCAGTATTCTCTCTCAGTTAACTGTCTTTTGTAAAGATATCAGGCGTAAGTTTTAGAGAGGTTAATCCAATAAAAATATATGACATTTAAATTGACATAATTGATTTATAGAAAAGATCGTCACACAGGCCCCACAGAGGTTCAGAGACAGGAAATTATAAACGGCTGATTATCTTCCAGGTGAAACCAACTAAGGAAAATCTGGTTTATCCTGGGCAAGCGTGACGATGAAAGCCATCCGCCATGCTTGATTCATCACACTTCAAGTCTCCTTTCAGGCCTCTGCTTGCTTGTGTGGACTTGGAGGGGGTCCAGGGACAGACGAGGGGGAGAGGAAGCCCATGGAGAAGGCCCTGTTTTCCAGATCACTCAAGTCTTCTGAACAGGTTTAACTTGTCTGAACTTGTTTGAAAAGCTTTTGAGAAATATTTTACACATGACATATGAAGTTCTGGTTATAGAAGCGATAACTTATCTAGAGCGTCGCAGGTTTGTGGTAAGAGGAAAAAGAAAGAGAAACTTTTGGTTAAAGTACATCTAAGGGAGAGAGAAAGAGAGAGAGAGAGAGAGAGAGAGAGAGAGAGAGAGAGAGAGAGAGAGAGTGTGTGTGTGTGTGTGTGTGTGTGCAAAATGAAGAGTCATGGAGGGGGAAAGGTGGGTCTTTGGGCACTTGGCTACTATATCATCAAGCTATCAGGCACTCACTTGTCTGCTGAGTCCTCAGGCCTCATGTACAGGTCCACATGTCAGCCATAACTGACACATGGTTTGAAAATTCATAACTGAGCACTTACCAGGGGCCTGGAACTGTGCACTTTGCAAATATTGTTGGATTTAATACCCTTCAGACACCAAGACTAAATTTAGCCCTGGTTGATTAGGAGTACATTGACACCCAAGGAAGTTAAAAATTTTGTCCCAAACCATGGACTTAATCTATCCATCTCCAAGAGCTTTGTAAGCACTATCCCAACTCCCTTTGTGTTGTCTGTAGTATTTTTTTTTTAATTCTTAAAATATCCTCTCAGAGGGCTGGAGGGTTAGCTCAGTGGTTCTGGCACCTGCCTCACAAGCTCAAGGTCCTGAGTTCGATCCCCGGTAACCACATACAATGCTGGGCGTGGAGACTCACGCCCACCAGCAATCAATACCACATACCATAGTGCTGGCCGTGGTGGCTCACGCCTGTCATCCCAGCACTCGGGAGGCAGAGGCAGGAGGATTGCTGAGTTTGAGGCTTGCCTGGGCTACATAGTGAGCTCAGAGCCAGCCTGAACTACAAAGCAAGACCCTGTCTCAAAAAAAAAAAAAATCCTCTCAGAATCAACACAGAAATCTTCCACCTGTCATTAACAAGTATTTCCTGAGGGTTGCTATGTGCTAGATTATGCTAAGAGGCAATGAAACATATTAGCCTCTGGGGCCAGGGAAGAAGCACTCACCTAATAGGCATGAGACCCTGGGTGCAATCCCCAGGACTAATATATAGAGTGTATGTATACATTTGTTGAGAGAGATCAAGAGATAGGTAGGTAGGTAGATAGATAATAGATAGATGATAGATAGATAGATAGATAGATAGATAGATAGATAGATAGATACATACATACATACATACATACATACATACATACATAGATACATAGATAGATACATAGATAGGTGAAATAGCTCCTCATTCATTCATCTGTTAGCAAAGTTTTCTTAAGCATTCAGGCACTAGGGCCTAGTGTCTCAGACACTATGTGAAATGGTGGGATTAAAAAACCAAGTAAGGCTGGGTGTGGTGGCTCACGCCTGTAATCCCAGCACTCAGGAGGCAGAGGCAGGAGGATTGCTGAGTTCCCGGCTTGCCTGGGCTACACAGTGAGCTGAGGGCCAACCTGAACTACAAAGCAAGATCCTGTCTCAAAAAAAACAAGTAAAATTCTGTATTTAATGTTAGCAATGATAATAACAATACTAATAATGATGTCTAACATTTACTGAGCATATTCTAAGTGCTTCACTGTTCTAAGTACTACACACACATTACTTAGTCAATCTTCTCTATAAACCTGTAAACTTGTTTTTTTTGTTTGTTTGTTTTTTTGAGACAGGTCTCACTTTGTAGTTCAGGCTGGCCCTGAGCTCACTATGTAGCCCAGGCAAGCCTCAAACTCAGCAATCCTCCTGCCTCTGGCTCCCAAGTACTGGGATTACAGGCGTGAGCCACCACGCCTGGCACTGTGGTATGTGGTATTGATCGCTGGTGGGCGTGAGTCTCCATGCCCAGCATTGTATGTAGTTACCGGGAATTGAACTCAGGACCTTGTGCTTGAGAGGCTGGCAGAACCGCTGAGTTAAATCTCTGGCCAGCCCAGGTATTTTTATAATAATATTCATTTTACATATGCTGAATCTGAGCCACAGAGAGATTAAGAAACATGTGATGGATCCAAGAGTCAAATAGTTTGAAAACTGGATACTATTGTAAGAAGCAAAGGCAACAACAACAAAAATGTGTTTCAAAATCAGGAAAGTGAGAGAATTTAGGGCAGTCTATGGTCATTAGGGCTAAGGGGAATCAGTGACCAAAAATACCTGTTTAGGGTTCAGAGAGGGTACTCGTCCTCCCAGTGGGCTTGTGGCTCTTGACAAGGTTAGGAAGGAAGGCTGACAACATATGATAAACTGGGTATTCAAGGGACAGAAATGAAATTCTCATAACTTCTTTCAGCATCATTTCAGATGTATGGGACTGTTTCTACAATGACTGAAGACATGGCAGAAATGGCTTTGAGTTTGGCAAAAGGTCAGCAGGATGCTAGTGGCTTCATACTAGTAGGAATTTGGGGGTGGTATTTTCTTTTATTAGGGTTTAAATACAAGATGTTCCTATAGTATTCATTCAATTATTTAATAAGTATCTATGAAGTATCTACTATGTGCCTAGAAATTATCCTATACATTGAAGATACATAGTGAACAAAATTTTTTTTAAAATCTTTTTTCCTGTGCTTACATTCTCATAGGTGAACAAGCAAGAAACAAAAAGCATAATGAATATGTATATCACAAAATGAGTTAGAAGATGATAGGTGTTATTTAAAAAATCATAGAAGGAGATATTTAAACTAAGTCCTGAAGGAGGTAGGACCAGCTAGTGCAAAGGTCCCGTGCTGGAGTTCCTTGGTATATTAGGAGACCAGGATAGCTAGAGCATAGTTAGTGAGGGGGAAAAGTAAGGGAGGTGAGGTCAGAGCAAAATGCCTGATAGGGCACACAGCAACCAACTGCAAAGGCTTTGAAATGGGGAGGGTAGTAGTCATGGAGTGATGGAGAAAGAGGTTATGAATATATTTTGAAGTCAACCAATGCCTTGATAGGTGGGCAGGAGAGGTCTCAAGGCCAAAGCGAACTCCCTGGTTTTTGGCTATGTCATGAAGAAAGGTGGAGATGGGCTGAACTGTGACACGAAGACCTCATTTGGAATGGTTTGGGGAAAGACAACAGCATTCTGTTCTAAAACATTCTGTTCTAAAACATTCTGTTCTAAAACAGAATGTATTAGATCTAGCGAGGTAAGGGAGACATTAAGGTAGAGAGGTGAAGTCAGGACTTGGGAAATTGGCTGGTGTGTAAAACACAGGGAGTTGTTGGTACACGCGTGCTATTGAAAGCCACTAGAATAGGGAGTCAAGAAGGGAAGGAGAGAAGAAGAAGAAAGAAGACCAAGGATTGAACACAGGTCCTTCAATGTCAAGAAACCTGGAAGGAGACAGCCACAGGACTGAAAAGGAGCAGTTGCTGCCAGGAGAAGAGAGGAGACGTGGGGTCCCGGGACGGGAGGACGTCTGCGAGGCAGAGCAGCCTGGCCTGTCCGCCGCAGGAAGGACACACCGACGCCAAAGTCATGTCTTTCTCCAGTTACCGGAGTCAGGACACGGGCAGACGATTTTTAAAAACGGAAACTTGTTTTTGTCTTGGCAAGAACACACAAAAAATTGCTTTAGCAATTTGCATAAGTGCACCCTGTGAGGAGGACCCACGCGAGTCAAGAATGAATGGAGGAAATTTTAGCAACATCATTAGTCATTAGCCCAGTTCTTTGCCTCATGTGTACATGTGGTTTCTAACCAGTCTGGAATTTGTTTAACAAAACAATCCTGGTATCCATTTCCCTCTCATTACCCTTGAAGCAAAAGATTACTTCAAAATTATAGACCATGCGATAGTGTACTCCTAGAGGAGTCTTATTTTCGTTTTCTGAATTTTATAGGGAAAAAAGAATATATGGAGCCTGAACAAATACATTTCTAATTAAAACCAAAGAAACCAAAGTTTCCTTGTGTTCACCAGCATTTTCACCTTCTTAGGTCTCCAAAGTGCATTCTCCGGCCTTGGAATCCTTAGTATTGTCCCCCACTACCGACTTAATCCTGTCCAGTCTCAGAACTATTTCAACATTTTTCATCCACTCTGTCCACCCTCCCTGGTTAGCATACAGCCCAGATAAACCACATTGGGCTACATCACAAGATGAACTTGAGACTAATGAAAATCAAAGTCTGAGTTCTGAATAAACATTGGCAAAAGACAAGAAACCATCTGAAGACTCTTTCCATGAGAAATGCAAAGTCAGGTAACAGGTAAGATGGTGGGCAAGCAGAGCCTGGAGACACCTCCAAGACAACAACACTCTAGGCCGGGGTTTTAGCTCAGTGGTTCTGGTCTCTGTCTTGCACACGCAAGGTCCCGAGTTCGATCCCTGGGAACCACACACCACAATGTCAGGCATGGTGACTCACACCCACCAGCAATCAGTTTCACACAGCACAATGCCAGGCGTGGTGGCTCTCGCCTGTAACCCCAGCTCTCGGGAAGCAGAGGCAGGAGGATTGCTGAGGCCTTCCAGGCACGCCTGGGCTACATGGTGAGCTCAGAGCCAGCCTGAACTACAAAGCAAGTAGTTTTTATTTATACAAAAATAAAAAATAAAAAAAATAAAGAGGAGAGAATGTGACTCGAAGCCAACCCCCACCAGTGAAGATTAGGAAGACTCTTCCAGCCTCCAAGGCAGGGCCTAGCTGGGGAAGGCAGCTCCCAGTGAGGAGCACACTCGTCCCTGTGGGAGTCTCTGGGTTCCCTTCCCCATGGTTAGGAATAGTTGCTGTACAGTGAGCACAGCCCTGGAAGGAGCAGACGCAGCTGTGGGCCGTGAGCTTGCGCATACCCCGGCTCCTAGGCCACACGGTGTCTTTCAAGGCCTGAGCCTTCCCGGGCAGAGGGAGCTGGTTTCTCACAAACCGAGCGCAGTTAGTCGCCTGCCTGCCCACCTCCCTCCATCACCTCAGCCCAGCCCTACCCAGACTCAGGGGACAGGAAGGGATTCAGTGCTTACTTTCTTCTCCACCAGCAGCCCTGCCACAGCCAGGGTGGTCAGTGAGGACACAGGGAATGTATTCTTCCCTTCCCCAGGGCAGACCCATGGGTCAGCACTCAGTACAGATCCCCCGCCAGCTGAGGGTCTTAGCACAATGATGATGATGTCACCCATCGCCCAGTGCACGACACTGATTGGTCCTTAATGTAAACAGGCACCTTCTGCTGCCAGACAACCCAGTAGGTCACGAGAACCAGGGGATTCCAGGTTTCAGTTTCTTCATTTGGTTAGTCCTGGGTGTTTCTGCTGCTTGTAGACAGACTTGCTGCCCTAACTAGTTGGATATGGAGGGTGAGAGGCTGTGGCAGGTACCTGCTGATGACTCACTCCATCACAGGTTCTTTTAAGATGCTATTGCTGGGGCTGGGATTTAGCTCAGTGGTTCTGACAACTGCCTGGCAAGTGCAAGGTCCCCAGTTCGATTCCCAGTACCACATACCACAATGCTGGGCATGGTGGCTCATGCCTATAATTCCAGCACTCGGGAAACAGAAGCAGGAGGATTGCTGCGAGTTTGAAGCCTACCTGGGCTACATAGTGAGTTCAAGGACAGTCTGAACTACACAGTGAGACCCTGTCTCAAAAAAACAAGTAAATAAATAAAATGCTATTGCCTGATGTGGGACCTTTCCCCCTGCAACGTTTCTTTTAAGAGCCAGAAAAGAAAACCACCCATCCCAGGCCTCGGCTGAGCCTTCCAAATTCCAACATCACAGTTACATCACAAACATCATTATATGAAAGGAAGGCACAGATATAGGTCAGAGGATAGAAAGTATAGAAAGGCATAGAGGAGAACAAATTTAGAGATTTAATGCACAACACGAGACCTAAGAATGTAGTGTGCATTTCATGAACTATACAGAAAAAGACAGCAAGCCCCGAGTGGGCACTGCAGCTCGAGTACAAACTGGCTCCACTCGTTCGAGGCAGCCTCCGAAGCCTTCCTGTGAGAGGGAGGGGAAGTTCGAACCTCAAAAACCACTTGCGGAGTTCATTGAATTCAAATCTGAATCACAAGTTTGAGGAGATAAAATTTTAACGTGTCCATAGCAGAAATGAGATTAGATCAAACTGTCAATTCACTGACTAATCATGGAAAGTAAGCGATTTCTATGAGATTCAAGCACTCTATGGGCAGATGGGTGTGAACAGTGACAGCATGACTCCATAGAAAAGGTTGGCATCGTGTTCTAGAAATCTGATGTCTTTTATATGCAACTGATAATAATCCTCCTCTTTATGCTAGAAACCTTATACAGTCTTTCCATATGCTTGTTCACTCCTTCCCAATGATCAGCCTAAGTGGTTGTGTCATTTCTCCCAGTTTTCCGTCAGCAGAACTGGTTCAGAGGAGTTTAGGAATGGCCCCTATTTGCCCAGAAGGGAAAGGAGCTTAACTGAGAACCATAGTGATCCTGACGGACTCAAATCTATTCTCAAAACGGGTTGAGAACATAGTTTCTTTTTTTTTTTTTTTTTTTTTTTGAGACAGGGTCTTGCTTTGTAGTTCAGGCTGGCCCTGAGCTCACTGTGGTGCCCAGGCAAGCCGCCGCGAACTCAGCAATCCTCCTGTCTCTGCCTCCCGAGTGCTGGGATGACAGGCATGAGCCACTACATCCGGCATTGTGGTATGCGGTGTTGATTGTTGGTGGGCGTGTCTCCACGCCCAGCATTCTATGTGGTTACCGGGGATCGAACTCAGGACCTTGCACTTGCGAGGCAGGCGCCGGAACCACTGAGCTAACCCTCCGGCCCGAGAACATCGTTTCCTTGAGGCAGCAGACACAAGAGAGCCAGGCCACCAGCCAGCAGTTCTCTTTACCCTTGAACCTCACATTCCTATTAGATGGCATCCTCTTTCTAAGGTTCAGTGATGATTTTAGGGTACATCTTACAACCATCTGCAGGGTTGGTCAGTCCAGAAGGCTGGGTTCCATCCCCAGATTTTCAGACCTCTTTTTTTTAATTGAATTCTTATTGGTACATTTTATATGCATATCATGATCGCACTCAATATTGAGAATTTGTGCCAGAATATGGCATGACTTCATTCTCATTTTTTCCCATTCCCCTATGGGTCGACAACCCCCCCCACCCCCTATGTACATATGCTTTGTTTCCTTTTTTAACATATTTTTTCTTTCTCTTCATTACTTACCCCTACCCTTTTCCCTTTGAATATTTTCTATTTCACAATATCTATCATACATTCTAGAACTCATTTAATTTACAGATTCTCAAACCATAGAAAAGATACAGTATTTACACATCTGTGACCTCTTTATTTTACTTATGAGTGTGTCCTCAGAATATGTCCATTTGAGTATAAATGACTCAAACTTATCATTCTTTATGGCAGAGTACTACTCCATTTTATTTTTTTAAAAATACCTCTTGCCGGGCATGGTGGCTCTCTTGCCTGTAATCCCAGCACTCGGGAGGCAGAGGCAGGAGGATTGTTGAGTTCGAGGTTTGCCTGGGCTACACAGTGAGCTCAGGGCCAGCCTGAACTACAAAGTGAGACCCTGTCTCAAAAAAAAAAAAAAAAAAAAAAAAAAAAAAAACACCTCTTAAATTAGGACTGGAGCCTGAGAGTTTGCATTTCAAACCCATTCCCAGATGGTGCTGGTGTGTGGATTCCACAAAGAGCCTGCTGCTTGGAGTTCAGTGCTAGTATTGCAAAACGGCTACTTTAATGAACTTTCTCATTGTATTCAGAGACAAAAACCAAGCGGCATGGTTTTATTTGATGACTGGTGGTGGTCAAATTTTCTCTATTGTAAAGAAGAGTTTTCAACAACTATCTATATACGTGTGCAGCAGACCCTTGTGAGATGGCCCACTCTTCAACAGCGATTTGCGGGAACCACACTGTGAAACAGCGCTAGAAGTTCTAGGAAGAGACCAGCACCAGACGTGTCTCAGAATGCCGGATGTTTGGAGAGTCTGCCATTCCCTGAGTGACTGCAGTCCTCCTGGTGCCTGCAGGAAGCCCCTGCTAAAGCCTGGCTGCCAGGAGCAGGCTGAGGGTGTTCCTCTTCCAGGCCTCGCTGCCCCAGCCTGAGGCCTTTGTTGGGGAACAGTGGCAGAAGGCCTGGCACTCAGGACTTAACCCTGGGCCCTGTTCTCTGCCTCTCTGATTTCCACTTTCCCTCCCCCAGAACCCCCTGGGGTACTATTAAACAGGGCTGCCCCTACCTAACCTCAGAGCTACTTAATTAGAATGGGGTAGGGAGGGAGGAATTGGCAGTTTAAACAAGCTCCTTGGATAATGTTGCAGCTTCTGGCCCAGAACTCCCACAGAGAAATCATTCTGAATTACCAGAGAGAGAAGGATGAAACCCCACTCCTGGATGTCAGGACGAACGGCTGATTCCAGGGTCCACTCCTTTTTCTGTCAGAAATTATTTGACTCTGTAGCTCAATTTGCACGGAAATACATTCTTGAAAGACCTTTTGGCTATTTGTCAGGTTTATGTTATCATCCAATTTGTAGAAGTAACACAATTCTTATGGCTAATCTTGCTTTTGCGATTAGTTTTTATATATACCAGACTGTGTATAGAGAGGTCTATGTAAACGCTGCCACCTAGCGATAGAAAGGACAATACACACGTTGGAATGAACGTCACTGGTGGACACACAGGTTCACTGCCCCCTGTAGGCTTATTGCTCAGAATCACCGCCTACCTTTCAAATCAGAGGTCCTCCGGAGATGGCCTCTGAGTCAGCCTGGGGGGCATTCCTGTGAATCTGTTAGAAATGCAGTTTTGTGCCCTGCTCCAGGCTTTCTTAATTAAAAATTCTGAGAATGGGTCTCGAAACTGTTTTAACAAGCCCTTCAGGAGATTCTAATATAGAATGTCTGAAAACCAGGGCTACCTCTTAAAATGATGGTTCTTAAGCTTTTTAGGGTTATGTATCCTATGACCTTTGTGGAAGTCTCCTGAATGGTACACATCTGTGACCTCTTTAAGTCTTTTAAGTGACATACATCCAGACTTTGTTTTGTTTTGTTTTTCATTATTCAGTAAACTTTATTGGTACATTATATACACAGCTCGCAATCACACACAACATTGGGGAATTTGTACCAATATGTGACACAGGTCAATTCTCATTTTTACCCACATCCCTGCCCACCCACCCCCTCCCCACCCCCTATATACATACTGTTTTATTTTTTTCTGAATCATATTTATTCCTTCCCCTCATTATGTTCCCACACCAAATTCCTTTTGAATAGTTCCCATTCTATTAAAACTATCATACATTCTAGAGCTCCTTTACCTCTACAGGTGCTTATATCAAAGAAAAGATCCAATATCTGCATGTCTGTGTTCTATTTATTTCACTTATTAGTGTGTCCTCCAGGTGTCTCCATTTGCACATAAATGAATGAATCTTGTCATTCTTTATGGCAGAGTAATACTCCGTTTTTTTAAAAAAAAAAACATCCAGACTTTATAGAGAAAACACGTGAAGCTCACCCTGCTCACAGTCTTGCCTCAGTCAGAGAGGGGGTGAGGGAAAAAGCGGAGCGTGGAAAAGGCAAAATGTTCTCCTGTGTGGTGCCGAGAGATAGTCCTGCCTACGGGTCCCGATCCTGGCTTGACTTGGTAGTTTTTAGAACCACTGGTAGCCTATACTGTGGCTTTTTCTGGGTATAGAAAAAGGTTCCTTAAGTAAAATCACATTCTTAAAACTAGCACTTCAAAAATTTTAGTAATAGGGCCGGAGATTTAGCTCGGTGGTTCCGGCGTCTGCCTCACAAGCGCAAGGTCCTGAGTTCGATCCCGATAGCCACATACAATGCTGGGTGTGGTGACTCACGCCCACCAGCAATCAATACCACATACCACAGTGCCGGGCCTAGTGGCTCACGCCTGTCATCCCAGCACTCGGGAAGCAGAGACAGGAGGATTGCTGAGTTTGAGGCTTGCCTGGGCTATATAGTGAGCTCAGGGCCAGCCTGAACTACAAAGTGAGACCCTGTCTCAAAAAAAAAAAAAAAAAAAAAGAAGAAGAACACTCATGCAACATACTTGTAAGTGACCCAGGAAGGCTGAGGGAGGCTCTGGTTCACCAGCTCTTGAACAGGGTCTGGATGATGGCGTAACTGGGGGACTTGAGACCATAGTGTAGTCCTGGAGGGCAAGTTCCTTTACAGTAATTCGGGGAGTAGTGGTGGGGAGCGAAGATCCAGTGATCCCAGCCCAGCGGACGAAGCTGACTGTGCAAGTGGAGGGAACACTGGTTCTTTCCAGGCTCGTCCTGTCGCGGGAGCGGGCGGACACCTCAGATGTAACACTTCTTGCTGAGCCCGCCTCCAGAGAAAAGACGATTCCCCTTCCATAGCCTCCTCCAGGCCGCTGGGAACTAGTTCAGCCTTCTGAGCAGCTTTACGGGTGTCGATGAAATGAAGCGGCGAGAAGGCGAGTCCGCGGAGGAAGCGCCCGGCCCGCGGGACGCAGGGGCCTCGCTGCTCTTCTGCCGCTGGCACAGACGGCGCACCCGCAGGACCCGCTTTTCCCTTGCGATTCCAGAGCCTCCGCCAAACGTGTGGGTGACATCCGTCTCCGCCCGAGTGTGACATCGGGACAGCTTGAGGGAACCTCTTCCTTTGTCTTCTGTGAGACATATTAGATCTCAAACATAATGATTTATTTATTTATTCATTTACTAATTTTGATGTCTTCTTGGTTACCTCATTTTCTGTAGAGGTGATTGTAATATTTGACAATCTTTCTTGTGATATGATAGTATTTAGATATAGCATAACCTTTAGTTTTTAAATAAAATTTAATTTTGAGACGCTGTGGTTCTTACTAATTACATTCTCCCTTGGCCAAGTTAACTCTATCCTAAAAGTTATAAAAGTACTTGGAAATTTCTGATTAATCACTACTACAGATGCACTACGATTCCTAAAGGAGATTCATATTAGAATTTAGAAAGCAAATTAACATTCTATGGTCCCTCGTATATCAGTCACTAACCCATCAATAGCACATTTTGCACTGTGTTTGTATCATTGCAAGTTAAATTAGCTTTTTGTCTTAATTCCAATTATGTGTCATATCATGCAGAAAACATGTCTATATTTTCAGCATTATAAATCTCTTTTAATAATGAAATTATTACATATAATGTTTTAAAAATTGATTTTAAAATCTACTTTGAGGAAAAGAACTGTGAGGCTTTCACTTGAAGACCATTTTATTTTATTTTATTTTATTTTTTTTATTTTGAGACAGGGTCTCACTTTGTAGTTCAGGCTGGCCCTGAGCTCACTATGCATCTCAGGCAAGCCTCAAACTCAGCAATCCTCCTGCCTCTGCCTCCCAAGTGCTGGGATTACAGGCATCAGCCACCCTCCTCGGCACTGTGGTATGTGTGGTACTGATTGCTGGTAGGCATGAGTCACCACACCCGGTATTGTTGTATGTGGTTACTGGGGATCAAACCAGGGACCTTGTACTTGTTAGGTAGGCACTGGAACCACTGAGCTAAATCTCGGGCCCATTTATTATTATTATTTTTTATGGTGGAGAAATTGGTATTAAAGTCAAGAACCTGTTATTTATTTTTAAAAAAAGAACATGTGATTTCTTTAACATCAGTAACAGATGTTTGAGAAAGATGTGATTACTAGTTCTCTCAAAGAATTTTTAACTGTTTTAATGCTTTTAGGAACATAATGCACAATGAATTTGGTATCCACATCACTTACTTTAAGTGAAATCAAATAATTTTACTTAGTATATGATATAAAATTAATACTGACTAAATAAAATTAAAGTTTATTTGGCTTGGATTCTGACAACTGTGTAATAAAATTATATTGAATATTGTAGATTTTTAACAAAAAATTTCCACTGTAGTGTTGAAAATGGTACCAGTTTTTTTTTTTCCAATATCAGGAATTGAACTAAGGATCTTACATTTGCCAGTCAGGCATGGTGTCAGTGAGCCAAATCTCTGGTCCCTGATATGGAAGTTTTTAATACAGTTTTATATTTCATGTAGCTGTCAATGTCTTAAACAACATTTTTATTAAAACTCTGTCAGAATATTTAAAGATATCTTTGAGCACTATTTACTCTAAAATGAATGCGAAATAGGAAATATATTGTTCTAGAAGTACTTTAGAGGACTTCCTATTACAATTTACTGTTTTCTACATGTCCCTGGCCTTCAAACTATTTTGATGTAGTTTTTATTAGTTGTCAGTTTTGTCAATTTAGAACAATTTTTTTTTTAAGTTTTTTGAGACAGGGTTTCACTTTGTAGTTAGGCTGGCCTTGAACTCACAGCAATCCTCCTGCTTTTGCCTCCTGAGTGCTGCGATTACAAGTGTGAGCCACCTCACCCGGCATTGTGATATGTGGTACTGGGGATCAAACTCGAGACCTTGTGTTTGCCAGACAGATGCCAAAACCACTGAGCTAAATCTCTGGCCCTCAATTTCCTTTTGTACACTAGAAAACACTACTGAAATGTGCATATGAAAAATAATGTAATGGTAATAATTACTTTTCTACAAAATTTACATCAGGAAGTGTATCCAAGATAACTGATTTTTTTATTTAGTGTTTAAAACATTTTTAAATTTTGAAAATAATCATACTGGTTGTGATACTTCATGTAAGAGTTTCATATATATCCTTCCACAGAGTTTTCTATATTCTTTCAAACATATATACACATCTGTATATACATATTTTGGATTTTTCCCCAAAAAAGTTATAAGGATGAAGCCATACCATATCACTTGATAATTTGCATCCTTCCCTAAAACACTCCTCTGCTTCCACTTAATATTCTCATGGATATATAGGTAGGTACAGCTCACTTGTAAAAATAATTATTTAATGTCAGTTACTTTCTCATTGCTGGGATAAAATATCCAACACTCATAAGTTAAAGAAGGGAAGATTTGTTTTAGCTCAGTTATTAGAGATTCCAGCCCATAGTTGGCTGACCCTAAGGCAGGGTGGCATGGCAGAGGAGAAATAATCCATGGCACGGTAGGCAGGAGGCAATGGGTAACAAGCCTCCTTTTCCCTTTTATTCCATTTATGCCACAAGCCTAATGGCTGATACCACCCATGCTCAGCCTTTCCATTATTCATACCTACAATTTTGCTAAACCAATCAGACTAATTGTTGCACATTCTTTATCCATATTCACACCCCCTGGGTTCAGCCACTCCTTAAAAGCCTCATTTATGAGCACATGAGGTTTTGGGAGACATCTAGATACATACTAATATTAACTGTTTGCTACTGATGATTATTCTCATTTTTTTTCTTTTCCTACACTGTTAAAGATGCAACCCAGGGTCTCATACATGGTAGGCAAGTATGATACCACTGAGCTGCACGCCCAGCCTACTTTCAGTCTTCTTCATTGTATACACGTTCTTAAATTTTAGACAATTTTGTATCTGGTGAATAGGTACTTAGAAGTAAGATAGTGATATTAAAAGGAGCTCTGTTTAAAAATTTTGACGCCACTAAATTAGTTTCTTAAAAGAAGGCACCCATTTATACCTTCATCAAGAAGTTCATGATAGTATTTGTTTCCTCACATCCTTACAAGTATCAGAATTAACCTTTTACCTTCTCTTCAGTGTGATAGATTATTTCTCACTTTGCATTTCTCTGCGATAAATAATGTGTCTTGTTTTAAAATTTTTGGTTTTACTTTTTTGCACTACTGAGGACTGAACTGAGGGCCTTACACATACTGCATCCACAGCTTTTAAGTTTTAAAAAATACATTCTTTGAGACAGTTTCTCTAAGTTGTTCAGGATATCCTCAAACCTGTGATCCTCTTGCACTGGCCTCCTGAGTCACTGAGATTATGGGTGTGCGCTCCTCGTCCTTTGAATTTATTTTTAAATAACCATTTTTTAGTGCTTAGGGATGAGTGTAAGACTCATTGGTATTTTCTAACTTGTTGGTATTCTACTTGTTCTACATGTTTTCTCCAAGACATCATTTCTTTAAACGTTCATATTTTTCTTAGTACATTTTTGCATATGTAGCAATTACACTCTGTGAAGAGTTGGTACAAGTATGTGACACATCTTAATCCTCTTTATACTTCCTTCCACTACTTTCTCTCTTGGTTGTTGTACTTTTTCCCCCTCCCCTTCCTGTGTTCTCCATCTCTTTTTTCTTATTATTTATCTTTCATTTTGCTCTTTATTTATATTTTAGATTTTTCATATAAGAGAAACTGTGCAATATTTAAGCTTGTATGTCTGATTTATTTTACTCAATATTATGGTCTTGAGATGCATCCATCCCTACAAAGGACTTAAGTTTTATCTTTCCTTATGGTAGATTTGTGCTCAATTGTGTGACCATATAGGCTACTTCCAACATTTAGCTATTATGAATTGTGTTGCTATACAGACATGGTTATGGATGTATTTCTGGACCAGAATACCTTTAACTCTTTCAGGAAGATACCTGGAAGGGAAATAGCTGGGGCAAATGGAAAGAATCTCCATGTTTGGGCCGGAGATTTAGCTCAGTGTTTCCAGCACCTGCCTTGCAAGTGCAAGGTCCAGAGTTTGATCTGTGGTAACCACATACAGTGCTGGGCGTGATCACTAAAGCCCATCAGCAATCAATACCACATATCACAGTGCCAGGCGTGGTGGCTCACGCCTGTCATCCCAGCACTCGGGAGGCAGAGGCAGGAGGATTGCTGAGTTCAAGGTTTGCCTGGGCTACATAGTGAGCTCAGGGCCAGCCTGAACTACAAAGCGAGACCCTGTCTTTAAAAAACAACAACAACAAAAGAATCTCCGTGTTTATTATCATAATGATTGTACAAGTTTATATTTCTGCCAACAATGTAGAAAGGTTTGTATTCCCCATAGTTTTGAAAGCATTTGTTATGATTTGATTTCTTGATGATGGCCGCTCTTCCTTGGGTAAGATGTCATCTCAGTGTTGTTTTAACTTGAATTTCTCTAATGTAGAGGCTTAATATTTTTTAGTTCTTTATGTACTCTAGATATTAGTCCTCTGTTTGAGGAATAGATGGCCAAATTTTTTTCCACAGGTGTGTTGAATTTAAGCTCCATTTTCCCAAGGTTTTGATAGCATTTCCTAACCTAGTAAGAGGCAGTTTTGAAAATAAGCCCAATGGGAGGGCCCTGAGGAAGGGTAAGAAGATTTCTTGGAGCAGTGCGGTGAAACCATGCCACAGAGGCAGAGGCAGGCTGGCAGAGCCCTCTCTGTGTGCACGTGAGCCGAGTCACCTCAGCCAAGGTTGACAGATTAATCAGCATGCACACAACAGCAAAGGTCACATTAATTGTGCAAAAGCATGCCAAATGCAAGCCTTTACCTTTTAATAAAAGCTGTTTGTATCCCTGAAAGCTTTGTTAATTTTTAAGACAAAAGATGTTAATGTCTGAGTTATTTTTTCTAAACTAAAACCTTGGATTTCATATTTAATTGCACTTTGCAAAGAGTAAGTGGATTTGGGGTTGTAGTTTGGGCACTTGCCTTCACTGCCTTAGAGTAACATGGGCCGTGAGAAGAGGGGATTAAGGAATTCCTGGTGAAAGGAGTTACAGAGGGCTGGGCCCAGGAGGACGCGAAGCCGAAGGAGGCATCCAGAAAGCTTCAGTGAAGAACAACTTGCTGACCAAGGCCAGGGCACTTGGAGGCTCTACAAATAAAAGTCTCACTGGATTGGCAGGATTTTTCTTGCCCAGAAACAAGATATCATAGCTCTCTAACAAATATCTATGATGTTGATGCTGATAAGTTTAGCAAAGTAGATTGTTTGTTTGTTTGTTTGTTTTGGTATAAAACCCCTAAACTGGGAGTCCTTTCGATAACTCTTTTCAAGCTCCAGGCCGGGTTAATTTGCCTGGAAGCTATTTGCTTTGTATTACAATAAATGCTGCTTTCTGCTTTTGCTTACAATAAATACTTTTGCTCAGTCCTCTTTTGACTCTCTACCGTGTAATTCTTTCTGGATTGGGAGAAGAACACACCAGCAGCAGGTATATATGATTGCTCAGAGTGGAAAGATTTTATAGCTAATATGGAGATCTCTGTAGTTACTCTGCTTTTCAGTGATGCACTCAGGCATGGCTAAGTATGGTCCTTTGGCTCTGTCCCAAGATCCAATCCCCTCTTAATGTGAGAAGGAGGTACTGCATTCTCTGGGAATGGACTTCAATAATGTTAATGTTCCAAAGGTCATCCAGGTATTAGCATAGAGAAAAGCTGTAGTTAGTAAGAACCACTAATGACCTAGCCAATATTAAGTAAATCTGCAGCAGTAATGTCGTCTAAGAGAAACTGGGTGTTGGCATGCTACTTGAACCAGTCATGTTCCATCCTTAACCTTAGAGATCTACAGTTATAGTATACACTGCAATCCAAACCAAATATTGACACATAGCAAACATCTACTAAATGGAATAACTGTACCTGCACCAGTGATAGAAAACTATTCAACAATAGTAGTACAGAGTTAATGTACTATCTTAAGATAAATAAACCTTCATATTTTGTACTATTAAAGATGCAGGAGCTTGAGAATAAGAGAATGAAAAAAATTTAAAATTAATGTAGATATGGAGGAAAGAACTTTGAGAGAGAAGATCGTATTATAGAGTAGAGGGCTGTTTATAGAATTAGATAAAGGTAACAGAAAAAATAGTAACAAGAAATAGAAGATAAATGGAGAGCAAAAAACATAATTATAAAGAATAAAAATAGAAAAAATGAAAAGAAAGAAGAAAAAGTTCAAAAAGTAAATCAAAACAGAAAAAAAATATTTTTTCTCCGGGGTTTTTGAGTAGTGTCTTTTTAGGATTTGCTGTTCTGAGTCTTAAAGTCTCGGTTTTTGCACTTAGCCTTACAGCTGTGGCTCTGTGAGGTGCAACCTCTTTCCCAGAGGCCCCTCACTTACCCCAGGATGTGGCACAATGTCCACACTGAGACGTGTCCATGCTGGTGGCAGAGAAGGCAATCAGACCTCAGATATGTGCCAGACGTAGGGAGCAGGCTAAGGAGTCAAGTAACTAATGCTGGCAGGCATTTTCAGGCCCATGTCTTTCCGACCAGAACTCAAGCCAGGCCGGGCTTCTCACTACCAGGGTGGGACCTAGGTCCTTCCCAGCCTGATTTTTAGATTTTTCAAAAGATCTCTCTCTGTCCTGCTCCCTGTCTGCCACCATCTCCCACAGCTGTCTCTCACCTAGTCACTGTTATTCTGAGTCCCAGACTTAAATAATCAACCCCTTCCCAAAAGCCTCCTTCCTGATCCAGCAGTCCCTGGCAATATGGCTTGCATCCACGCTTGAATCATTGCTTATCATATGTAAGAAATCTCCTTGGAGTAAGACCTCAGGCTGTTTTTGAAGTTCACAAAGGTCATGGGCTCCCTTGCAGTTTCTCCCTGGATCACCCAGTCCTGGGCACTTACTTTGCTTCTGGAAGCCAGGTTCACCTCCTTTCCAGTGCAAGAAGAAAGGGATGAGTCCAAAATGTTTCTGTCTTTTTCTCTGCACTATAGACCATCTTTCAACATCTCTGTAGCTTCTAATTCTTCCTACCAATTCTTTCCCAATACCTAGTTATTCATTTCCCTTTTTTTCTTTACTAAGATATTATTTTTCCAGTGTCTAGATTCCAAATCTTGGAGAGGTCAAATCTTTCTACTAATCACCACTCTATCATTCTCTTTCTCTAATTTGTTTAAGAGGAAAATTTCATTTTATTTTACAAAATTACTTAAGTAGACCTCCCTCTCCATTTGAGGTTTCAGTTAGTCACACTTGGTCATGGTCTGAAAATATCGAATGAAAAATTCCAGAAATGAGCAATTCACAGATTTTAAGTTGCACATAGTTCTAAGTCATGTGATAAGACCTGACACCATCCCGCTGTGTCTCAGCTGGGATTGCAAACCATCTCTTTGTCCGGCATATACCTGTTGTGTTTATTACCTGCCCACTACTCTTTCCATAGCCATCTTGTTTATCAGATCCATAGCCACAGTATCATAGCACTTTCATTCAAGTATTCCCTGTGTTACTTAGTAATGGCCTCAAAGAGCAAGAGTAATGATACTGGCAATCTGGATATACCACAGGGACACCATAAAGTATGTCCTTTAAGTGAAAAAGTGAAGGGGATTCTTTTTTTTTTTAAAGTCATCCTGTAAGGAACATGGTTTGTATTTATTTACTTACCTATTTATTTTTTGTGGTACTGGGGATCAAACTCAGGCCCTTGTGCTCCCAAGGTAGGGGCAGTAACATTTGATCTAAATCCCTGGCCCACGAAGAGAGTTCTTGACTTGCATCAGGAAAGAAAAACTCATGGGTGAATACAGGACAATGAAGTGTGGAGAGAGAGACCGAGACAGAGACAGAGACAGGACAGAGAGAAGTTCCCTTAAAGAAGCAAAGACGTACGGCAAGGAAGCCAAGCTTTATTTTCACTTCTTGAAATGACTGAAAGAAAAACGTTTTGTTAAAGCAACGAAATCTAAGGTATTTCTTTCTCATTCTCGAAACTTCAGTGACAAAGTGAGGTCACAGAGGAAAGTGAACCGAGGTTCTCATTTAGAGCTCAGGGCGGCGGATCATCCTGGTACATGTTTACACCAGGCTTTCTTCGGCAGGAGTCGCACCTGAAACAGCTTCCCAGGAGTCTGTGAACAACCTCACGTGGGCTCCTGGCCCCCAGAGCAGCTGACTCAATGGAGCTAACTGACCAAGATGAGGGGCGCTGGGACTAGCTTCCCACTTCCTACTTCCCACCCTTCCCCTCCATATATGTGTGTGTGTGTGTGTGTGTGTACATTATTATATGCTACATAGCATCACTACATATAATATATATAATATATTATATAATATATTAATATTATATATATATATATATATATATATATATATGTAGTGATACTGGCAATCTGGATATACCAAAGGGACACCATGATATATCCGTAGTGAAAGACAACTTCTTCCAAAAACCTAAGCTTTTTTTTTTTTTTTTTTTGTTTTTTTG
>PVIC010032365.1:0-20741 GCA_004025085.1 Thryonomys swinderianus
AGGTGTGAGCTACTACACCCGGCTGGGGAGCATTTTTTAGATCTAAACCATAACACATAGGAAATCTATTCCAGACTTCCTGTATTCAAAGACTGCACAATAAGATCCTGACCTGGCCAACAAGGCTTCTTGCCTACCGCATAGATCCACCTTTCCATCCAGGATAACCCCTGCCTGTCTGCAGAATTCCTTTTGCCCATTGCTTTCCCAAGATCCCCTCCTGGTTTGTGTCCAGATTCCATTTTAGATCCTTTTGAGGCATCATCTCCACCCAGCCCAGTCAACTGGGTCTCTCCCTGCCCTGGAGCAAAATGCTTATTATCGTATTCACTGAGCAACAATCATGTAGTGCTCTCACCTCGGGATCTTTTGAACCACTCTTCAATCCTTGGGTTAAGATTGATTTTTTTCTGATTTCTCACCTTGTTTCTATAAGTAGGTTGGGAACTTCTCAGAGGGCAGGAACTGTGCCTAATTCATATTTGTATCCCCTGGCCCACAGTAGGTGTTCAATCAGCGTGCACTGAGTGATCAATATGAAAATCATTCTACCTCTAGAACTTTCTTAAGATCCGAAAACATAAAAAGCACAAAAGAGTCTCACTCACTGACCTAGCTGAGAACTCCAATGTGCTATGATTACAGGCTTAGAAAAGAATGCTGTACCTCAATTTACCCACCTCCCCCAAGGCCTGAGAAGTGTGTAGATAATGCTTCACTCCCAACACAGTGTGTTTTCCAGAGCCAGAGAGGCAAAGTCTGATCTGAGTCCCTGACCCCTCTTTTTCATTTCCCACAACATAACTACTCATTCACAACTTAACAGAGCTTAATGATTTACTTTCTTAAGGGTCTGCTGTATGCTCAGCACTGTTATAAGTATTTCTCATCTGCCAGTTCTCTGAGATGGATTCTAATCTTCACTTTCAAGGTAGTGAAAACAGCAGGGACATTGTGGCTCACGGCATATCAGTGGTGGGAGCATGACTTGAGGCTTCTTGGTCTTATGGTAACCCCCCCCCATTTTGAACCCATCATAAACTTTAAAATGCTTCATTTCAGGGACAAGAACACTCCAGGCTATAGAGACCTGCAACTACTTCATAGAACCTGAGAGCCAGGATGTAGAAGGGAACCAAAAAAGCAGCCTGCTGACCTTCAGGAGCAAGCCTCCCGGTTCAGTCAGAGGACACAGCACGTCCTCATTGGAGCCACACAACAAAGTATGGAGTGACATACTTGTATAGTACTGTGAAAATCTCACCACTGACCAACAACATATGGGTACGATCAAGAAATACAGTTACGGTGGGGTGTGGTGGCTCACGCCTGTCATCCCAGCACTCGGGAGGCAGAGACAGGAGGATTGCTGAGTTCGAGGCTTGCCTGGATTACATAGTGAGCTCAGGGCCAGACTGCACTACAAAGCGAGACTGTCTCAAAAAAAAAAAAAAAAGAAAAGAAAAGAAAGAAATACAGTTATGGTTGGTGTTTTGAGGTTCCCCCAAAGCTTCATGCAGATGAGGTGGGACTTTCTTTTCCACAGAGAGTTGAATCTGGAGTGTGTGATCATGGGGTTAAGGTCATGTGATTACTAAACCACTACATGTAAGTCATTAGTTTGGCACCACCCATATGCCGGTAGTCTAAATAAGATAAAAGGGGCAGAAAGATCCTGTTAAACTCTCTCCTTTGTTACCTTTGCTGTCTTGTGTGTGCCATGTTGTTTCTCCTCTGATGCTTGTTTGCCATCCTTGCATTGGAGACAGCCGACGATGGACTGAAAGCTCTGTGAACCCCTCCCCCTCTAACTTTGGGTGTCGGGTATTTTGTCTCAGCAACGAGAGAATAGTAACTACCACATAGCAAAAGTTTAGATTTTAAAAAATTATAGGAAAGATACATTGCCATTATCCCTCCCATTCCAAATAATCCTCTCTGGCTTTGAACACATGTAGCCTACCATTTTTACCACTTTCCAAAGCAAATCAGGAAGTCCTCTTGTCGGCTGTGATAGTTGCCTCCCCGTTCTGAATCAGTTTGAATCTTTTACCTTTTAAAGTCATTTTGACTTTGGGGAAGACTCAGAGGTTGCACGGTACCAAATCCAAGGGATAAGTTAAATGAGGACACACCTTCATGTTTTTATTAAACAGAACTGTCACAAACATTTAATTCATGGAGGGTGGTCATAAGTACAGTGAACACTTAAAGTAAAATTTTTATTATCATAAAAGACACATTGACACTAGTCTTCCTGAAAATACCCCTCTCCCTGATTTTAACGCATTTATTCCATCACTCTTGGTAATGCATCTTTTACTACAACAAATTTTAGAAATGGAAACATTCACCGTTGTCTGTTGATCACATAGATTCCCATAGATTTGTATCTATATGTACAGGGATTTGCTCACTCAGACCTACAGCGGGGTTCATGGAGTGTCCATATACTGAAGGCATTTTTGGCTTTGAAGAGTTCAGAGCCTAGAGAGAAGACAGAGTTAGACACGTAGTCCCAGAGCTGAACTCAGGAGCGAGCTGAGGCTGCAGGTGGGGAGCAGGGAGACAGCCCTGTGCTGGCGAGGCTGGGGGGGGGGGGTCTCTCCCGCAGCCCGCTCTGTGCTCCAGTGCTCGTGCACACTCACACTCGACACCCGGTTGTTTCTTCCCACTTTCCCACCCACTACTCTTACTCTGACAAACTCGATCACGATCTCAGGAAGGGAACAGAAAGTTGACTGACAGCTCAGTGAGGGAGCTCTGGGGGTTGCCACGGATAGGACGGTATCTCTGAATTTTCTGGAAGGAGCAGGGCTGTGGGAGGGACAGAGAGAAAGGTAGGAGGAAAGAATGAGAAGGAGAGAGAAAAGGCAAAGAAATACGCAAAACACCTCCCCCATCTCTCTTATCTTTATCTCTGTCTCTGGAATATGTGCTCCTTGGTTACTTCTGGAAACGAACTAAATGCATAGTTTTACACACACATATATACATATACAATATATACACATATACATACATATATGTACAAAACACACATGTGAGAGGCCTACACTTCAGCATGTTCAGTGTCCTTTACCTTATCCTCCTTAATATACACACCCCAAAATGGTTGAAACCCCAACTGAAGGAAGTTTGGAATCCTGTCTGGTATTAAGCAATTTCAGACCATAGTTAGGTCTCTTGCCTAAGAGACCATTATGGGAGAAGTTAGTTCAGGATAGATAGTTTATAGAGATGGAAGGAAAAAAGTGAACCAATTAAAATGTTCAAATATAACTGATGAATGAGAATCTTGAATTAGTGAACAAATGAGGTTTTATCAAAGATATTCCTATGTACTGATATTGTATTTTAATCCTCAGACTAACCTTATGTAGTAAGGAATGTTTTTATTTCAATAGCAGGGATCCTGAGGGTCAGAGCAGGTGTGTGGCCTTCAAAGATAAACCAAAGATGTCATTAAATAGTCAAAGTGGATTCTCCATTGATAGCATGTGATCTTGCTGATGCTGGACATGTGTAAGTAGTATAAAAAATAGAAGACATGCCATTTAAAGGAAATAACATATACTTTAGATTCAAGGGGCTTGGAAGACAAGTGAAACCACCCATAGCAGAGCATGCAGTGAGGTATGTCCCTGGGATGCAGGAAGGAGGATTCACTCTCTGCCCAGGGTCTTGTGACAACACACAGCTCTAAGCTCACAAAGACTTGAGAGTTTTTTAATGAGTGCTGGGTCGGACTTGTGTGGGTCTAGCCAAGCGGAGGAGCAGAATCAAAAGTCAGAAATAGGACCAAATATAAAATAATTTACTCGTGGGAAAGGTTGTATTTCGAGTGAGTGGGCACAGGATGACCTAGTCAATACATAGTTTCGAGACAACTATCTTTGGATAAAAGAAAAAGTTATATGCTAGCCTTATAAACATGTAAAAATAAGTTTCAGAGGTTTCAAGAATTTAACATGATAGTAATTCTAAAAGAACTAGGAGAAAATATAGCTAAATACTAGAAAAGCTAATCATTTTCAAATCATGTTTGGAAGGAAAGGTTTACAAATAGAAGAACTGATAATTTAACTTCCATAAAATTTTAATGATCTACAAATAAAACCAGATATCATTAAAATTTAAGCAGAAAGTTATAAACTGAGGAAAACATTTGAGACATTAGAAACAGACATTAGTATTTTTAATATTTAGAATGCACTTACAATCAATGTGAAAAGAAACTTTAATTTTTAAAATTTCAAAGTATATGAATGGTATTGATAGAGAAGAATAGATTAATCAGGGCACTGTTTGCTTGCCCACTGTGAATTAAAATGAAAGAACATAAAATATCTGTTTTCTCTTGTGCTGTTTCCCTAACCCTTTGAAGTTGTTGACTATCAATTTGTATTTAGTGCTTTTTTTTTTTCTGTTAACCTTAGGAACAGAATGCCCCACTGAGTGAAATTTACCTCACCTATGACTATGATTGTTAATGGAATTGTAACTGTTTGATTAATCAGGCCAATGAGGTAATGGTTGTAAAACTCTATAAGAAGGGAAGTATAACTAGAAAGGGGTCAGACATAGAGCATACTTTTAGTGAAGTCCAATCTTGTTTGAGTAAACATTTTTCTGTTTTCCCCAATTCCATGTCTCCGTGTGTCCTTTCTCCAATTCTGAAACAATATATTTTCTAAATAAAGAAATGCAATGGCCAATAGGCTCACTAAAGGCAAATCAAAATATTAAAATGAAAAAGTGGGTTTTAAAAAACTTATTGTATTACAATTTTGGGGTGGTAAATATATTTACATAGTTTCAAAAAAAAAACAAAGGACACAATAAAGAAGAGTACAATCTCCCACGTTCATATGATTTGACATACTCCAAAGAGAAAACCACTGTCGTGAATGTCTTGGGTATAGTTCCAAAGTTTATATATATATATATATATATATATATATATATATATATATATATATATCATATATGAGAAAATACAAATATACATTATTATTCATGATTTTATCTCTTTTAAATAAAGTATACAATACAGTATGTACTTTCACACCTTACTTTTTCCTTGAACAATACTCAATATTTATGCTAAGGAAACTTTAATATTTATCAAATGATTTTTCATTGTATAGATGCATTAGAATTAGATAATTTTCAATATTCTAGTCTTATAAACAATATTGCAATCAATAACCTTGAACACATGTCATTTCTCAGTTATGCCAGGGTATCTGAAGAATGAATTCCAAGAAGCAAAACTACCAGGACTCATGTATTTTTAATTCCACAGTCTATTGCCAGATTGCCCTCTCTAACAGTTCATCAATTTACACATCTACCCACATATGTAAGTGTGCCTGATTCCCTATGGCCTTGCCAACAGAGTGTGTTATCAAATTTATAGAATTTACCAGGTGAATGGATTAAAAAGTAGTACCTCAGGATAACTTTCATTTGCATTTCTCCTATTATAATTGAGTCATAGTCTGGACATCTTTCCATAGATGCCCAGACTTTAACAGCCATTTGTTTCTTCCCTATGAAATTCATGCTATTCAAATCAGCTCCAGTTTTTTCTTTAAATCATAATACTTACAGTCTTAAGGGCAGAAGAACCCAGACACAGTTTTAAGTAGGAATGAAACTGATACAAAAATGTTTTATGTGGTAAAGCAACATATATCAAAATCCTAAATATGTGAAAATTGTTTGAACCAGAAACTCCACATGTAAAAATTAAGGATTAAAGAAAGCAATAGATGTAAAAAGATGCATGTGTAAGAACATTCATTAAAACATAATTTATAGGGCCGGAGGGTTAGCTCAGTGGTTCTGGCGCCTGCCTCGCAAGCGCAAGGTCCTGAGTTCGATCCCCAGTAACCACGTACAATGTTGGGCGTGGAGACTCACGCCCACCAACAATCAATACCGCATATCACAGTGTCAGGCATGGTGGCTCATGCCTGTAATCCCAGCACTCGGGAGGCAGAGACTGGAGGATTGCTGAGTTCAAGGCTTGCATGGGCTACATAGTGAGCTCAGAGCCAGCCTGAACTACAAAGCGAGACCCTGTCTCAAAAACAAAACAAAACAGAAAAACACAATTTATGATGTCAATCAAAATTTGTTTTTTTCTGGGTCTCGCAGGTCTGTCTCACTTGCTGTTTCTCTTAGCACCACTCTTCTGATGCCTGCTGGTGCACCACAGATCTTCGCCTCAGAATGGGTGCCTCATCCTTGGCAGTCTGAACAGCTAAAACATTCTGCATCAGGTAACAGCTTCCCATCAAAACCAGCACTAATAGCAAAGTGAATCAATTTATCTTAATCCCAATCTCAAATTCCTGGGAGTGGCAGTACTGTTGCCTTGAGTCAGTTTTTGGTCTAGAAAATTAGTCTTTGGGTTAATGGTTTTGTGTTTCACTTGCAATGCTTGAAAACAAGATTTCTTGTCCAGAAAAACTGAAAAGAGAAAGCTGCCCTGGCAATTAGGGATTTGCAGCATCAGAAGCAGGTATTCATTTATTGTTTCCAACAATGGCCCTTCTGGGATATCAGAGCTGGTAAAGAAGGGTCTATATCTTAGAACCTTAAGGAACCACAATTTGTTCATTGTCTTCTAGATTCATAATTTCATATCTGATGTTTCATCAATTGGTTAATATTTCAAAAATAAAGCTTATCAAACAGATATAATTCCAGCGATTTTAGTAATTGAACAAGTAGCTACTACTGATGTTTGCATTATGAAGAGACCATCAAAGACTCTTATATTGAAAGCTTCATCCTTATTGTGCAATGTTCAGAGGTGAGACTAGCCTGTGGTTGGATCATGAGGACACCAATGTTATCAATGGATTAATCTGTTGATGAATCCACAGCTGAATGGGTTGTCGAGAGTTAGAATCTAGTTAAAGGAAGAATCTAGTTGAAGTTGGAATCTAGACTCTAAATCATAGATGACATGACTTTGAGTTACTTTGCACAGAAGGCATGTGGGAGGGGGAGGGGGAGATGAAGGGAAGGAATGAAAAAAGAATTAAAGTGTGAAGTACATGTACCAACTCTCCATGATGAATGTAATTATTATGTACTGCAAACATGTGCCAATAAAGATAAACAGGGTTTTGAGCATATTTGACAACATGGAATAGATGATACTGGTGAGTTTAAAAATAAGAGGCAGAAAGTATGAGGATCAGAACCCAGAAGAAATAACAAAGAGTGCCCAGAGAGATAAGAGGACCAGGATAGTGGCACAGAAGCCAAAAGAGACATAATTATCAAGAAAAAGTTAGTGGCATCGAAGTTTACAGACTTCAAGTGGGCTGAGGTCATGACTGACCTACGAGGTAAGAATTGCAGCCAAGAATACACTGCCTTTTGAGATGAGTAGGGTTTTTGTGGAGAGGGGGCTAGACAAGTCACTTTGGTTTTGAAGGGAAGGAGAGATGTGTTGGGAATGTATGGCTGGGAGTACTGGTGAATTTTAAGAACTGAGTCTGTAGGAACAAAAGTGAACTCACTTGTGGTCTTAGCTGATGTTTGTAGGGTAAATCTTCTGGCCATGGGTGATTACAAGCTACAAGTGAGACGGCATCTGTCTTGCAAAACTCCTGAATTTATAACAATCAGGTCTTACGTGCTGCTAAGAATTAGCTGCAGCGCATACTGACTGGGATGGTAGAAGTGCTGTTTTATTAATAAGGGAAATTTTCCATCAAAGGGATCATGCCAACAAAACAGGAGAGATGAAAGATATGAGAACAAGGGTCAGGTGAAGTTACTAGGACTAAATTCTAAAGAAGTTGGAGGGGGTAGAACCAGAAGGCTGACCATTGCATGGGAATAGAGTAGAGATGTGATGGGAGGTCCCTGTGAGTTTGGGGGAGGAATGATGAGGCACTGGTGGGAGAAGTGCGTGTTTTAGAGATGGGGGATTCCTACAGGTACCATTAGCTGGGATTCAGGCAGAGGTGGAAGCTGGAGGCACATAGAATTTCAGGCTTAAGTGATAAGGAGGGACATCCTAAGATCCATAGGTCCAGGTCTGAGAACTAGCTCCCCAGCTTTCCACTGAGCCTAAATTTCTCTGAGCAATAAAATGTGGATAAAATAGCTATTTCAAAAGATTCTCATAAAGATTAAAGAAGTAAGTATGTGATTGCGATAACTGAAAATAACACCAGGTAGCCTTTGTTGAGCACTTAATTACGGCAAGGTACAGACCGAACACTTCCGTGACAGTCTCACTTGATCTTCACAGTACGCTCATGAATTCTGTTAGGTCCATTTCAGCAAGTGAGATAAGCCACCTCAAAGAGTTAAAGTTACACTTCTGGGTACATAGAACTAGAAGATTTTAGAGCTAGAGTTTGAACTGGAGAAGCCTGGCACCTACATCAGCAGCTGTGCAGAAGTGTATCCCACACATCTGACAAATGGAAATCAGTGGGATGACAACTATGTCTCTTTCATGAGGAAAGACAGCAGTGTTTGAAAAATCTAGCAAATGGCCCAGGAAATGTATTCAGTTAGAGACAGATAAAAGAATCACTTCACGGAATTCACAGGTGCAGCTAGAAGACATAAACTCGTCCCGAGGCCCATCAGCATGGTCTGCAGATGTTTGTCTGTTTGAATGAAGTGCTGACTTTCTTCCTGCGAGCCTGGCTTGACTGAGATGGCTAGTGGGGCTGGGACAGCCCCGAGACTCTGAGATAGGAAGGGTAGGAGACACACAGAGATAGAGCTAGGACTACTTTCTTCCTCTGGATCGGACCTTGCCTCAAATGCTGTCTGGAAGGATGAGCAGAGGGTTCTGAGAGATCCAGCAGTGGCGGCCCAGCAGGCTTCAGTAGCAGTCCCAGTCCAACCTGTTCCTGCTGCACATCAACATTCCCAAGATGTGTTTATAAAGAACTGATACGCTTGATACCTCTCCTTCTCATTCAGCTTGGAGTGGAAAAAGAGAGGCAATTCTTAAGTGCTCAGAGAACTTGAAGCCACGACACTGACCTCGGAGGCTGTCATCTAGCACCACGCAGATAACAGTAGGGGCTGGGCTCCAGACACCTGGCCCTGCTTATCTCCCAAGTCCACAGCAGCCTGCACCTCAGTAATGTGACTGGCCACTTCGGGGTAGCTCATTCTAAAAGCTCACACAGTTACAGAGATCTGGGTATAGACACACAACCTAGACATTTTACTTCCTTGAGAAACTCTGCTTCCCACGTAGAGAAGAAGGAAGGGACCTAGAAAGTGACCTGATTTTTGTGCCAATGAAATGTGAAGTGTGCAGTTTTATCTATTTAGTCAGACTTCTGGTAAACCAAGGCTATAGTTTCATTTAAGCGTGTTGGAAAAATTTCAAGGGGGCCACAGCTTTGCCTCTGGGAACACCACCAGAAGTGTTAGGTAAGTGGAATGTAGAGAGGTGGGACTTACTTCTCATCTTCTGTAACAAAGGGATTGCAGACAGGTCCAGCAATTGTGTACAGAGCAAACAGTCTCATAGTCTTTAATTAAAAACTGATAATTCATTTTTCTAAGGACAGAGAACTTGGAGGCAGCTTACAGTAATATATGCCTTTTTAAAATATGTGGTTCATCATCTCAGTGCAACAGCAGTATGAGGGATGAAGCAGCAGACAAAAGGTTAATAGAGCATTGGAGCTTTTTTAATTGAAAAAAATGACTGAGGGTCCCCATGGCAGATGAGTGGTAATAATATTACAGGCTGTAAGTGTGTTCCGGAGACTTGCTATTCATTTAAGGGTCAAAAAACAGGCACTGAACCATGTTGCAAAACCTTGACAGGAACTGGGGTCCACTCCAAAAAAGGTTAAGAAGCCATACATTGTATTTTTCAAAAAAAAAAAATTAAAATCCACCTCGCTCCTTTTTTATTCTTAATTTACTGCTTCTTTAAACAAATGAACATACTATGTGCTGCCCCAATTTGTATGGTTTCTTTTTCATCAACATGTCTGACCCAAATTTGGTTAGATTTGCAGTTAGACCGGTGCTCAGTCTGGACACATTTTTATATTTTTCACTTGGGCAGTAGAAAAAAAAATTTCCTCAAGGAATATTTCTGGAAGAATCCTATGTAAAACAGAGTCAGTTACTTTTAGACCAGCTAAGGATATAAAAATGAGACTGTGGGCGAGGAAGTGATTATTTCTCCTGCCACTCAGTCTTCAAGTAATTGCATTTGCCCACATTAGGGCTTTAAAACGTGCTGGCGCACCGTGGAGGCTGCAGCTTTCTGAGTGGAATGCATATGCCTGGGCTAGAAAATCACTTCACATATGCTTCTTGGCTGCTTTTGCCTCTGAGAAGTGTCTGTTCATTTCAGATGCCCATTTTTGAACTGGGTCTTTAAACTTGGGAGGACTGATTTGTTTAAGTTCTTTATATATTCTAGATAGTAGCCCTTTGTCTGACAAACAGCTAGTAAAGATTTTTTCCCTTGTTGTTGGTTGTCTTTTAGCAGTGCCAGTGGTTTCTTCTGCTGTGCAGAAGCTTTTTTGGGAGGATGAGATCCCATTTGTTGATTCTTTCTGCTAGTTCTTATGCTACAGAGGTTTTGCTCATAAAGTCTCTGCCTAAGCCAATGTCTCCAAGAGTTTTACCTAACTTGTTTTGCAGCAGGCTTATTGTTTCTGTTTTAATGTTTAAGTCTCAAATCCATTGTAATTTTAGTTTAGACAAAGTGAAAGAGATAGGTCTAGTTTTAATTTTTGGCAGATTATAGCCCAGTTTTCCAGCACCATTTGTTAAAGAGGCTGTCTTTCCACTGGTCATTCAAGAGATGCAGATGAAAATAACATTGAGATTTCATCTTACTCCACAAAGAATGGCTGCTATTGCAAAATCAACCAGCAATAAATGCTGTAGATGCTGTGGGGAGAAAGGAACACTTCTCCACTGCTGGTGGGATAGTAAACTTGTACAACCATTGTGGAGACTAGGGTGGAGATTCCTCAGAAAACTGGGATTAGAGGTCCCATTTGACCCTGCTATTCTCCTACTAGGAATATACACAAAGAAATTAAAAGAATCCTATTGTAAAGCCATGTGTACACCCATGTTCATAGCAGCTCAGTTTGTGATAGCCCAATCTTGGAAACAACCCAGATGCCCATCAACTGGAGACTGGATAAAGATGTGTGTGTGTGTGTTTTAATAAAATGGAGTATTACTCTGCTGTAAAGAATGACTAGTTTCATTCATTTATGTGCAAATGGATACACCTTGAGGACACACTAATAAGTGAAATAAGTAGATCCCAGATATGTAAATACCATATCTTTTCTTTGGTATGAGAACCTGTAGATGTAATTGAGTTCTAGAATGTATGATAGATTTTGTAAAAGAGGAAATATTCATAGGGAATGTGGTGGGGGAGCGTAATGAGGGGAAAAATAAATATGATTAGGAAAGAAAAAGAAATAGCATGCATATAAGGAGTGGGGGATTGTGGGTGGTAGGGATAGGGGTAAAAATGAGAATTAACTTGTGTCATATACTGGTACAAATTCCCCAATATCAAGTGTGATTGTGAACTGTATATAAAATGTACCAATAAAGAATTCAATTTAAAAAATTTTAAAAAAAGAAAATGACTTCACAAAGGCCATGTTGGTTCTGAAAGTGCCATGGGGCATCCAGTTAGGACTGCTACCCCCAAACACGACCTTGCAATGAGGCCACTTTGCAATGTCTCAGTAGCTCCTGTAAAATACAGGGCACAACTGCTCTGCTCCTGTTCCACCCTTATTTCATGGAAAGACTATCATTTTTAAAGACAACGAATAATCAGTTTGTCTTTCCTTAAAACAACCAGAGAGTTTTTATATTGCATTATTCCCAGACCTTGAGTACTTCTGAAAGATAAATGGGTGTAGAAAGACGTTTTGGCTCTCTGAGTAGTTAAAATTTCACATTTTGCCCCCTAAAGTTACCCACTGGGTAGAACAGACAAGAATGGAAGTAGCAGGCTTGAGAACACTGGTACGCATATTTTGAGGCCAGTTGAGGAGAGTTAATTTGAGCTCATTTTAAATGCACAGGCTAGAAACTTTCCCCTGGAGAACTTACGCCAGCTTCCCAGCTTCCCTTTGCTGCAAGATGACTGCTCCCAGCTCACTGTCAGTGGCTCAGGGGACCTCAGGGAAATGAGATGTACGTGGACCCAATAGGAAACATAAAAATAATAAATGAAACTAATAATGCAAAAAGCGTTTGGGAAATAAGTAGTCTCTTCTGACATGAACAGTACTGGAAGCCTTGGGGAAAGAAGGGTGGATTATGAAATGAAAGATGTAAATTGTGGAAATTGGAGCCATAAATTTTCCTGTGGAAGAAAAGCTACCCAAGAGCTCTGTTCAGCGGGACCCAAACTCACAGGAACTGGTTTCCTACCCAGGTTCAATCCATGGAAGGGGCTGCCTCTACTTCCCTACAGGGTCCAGGGCTCAGCGTGGAGCTCTAGGGAGAGTGAGGGGACAGAGCAGCCGGATTTGCAATCTGATGTCATCGTTAAGTGAAACGTTCTGCTTCCATGGGGGTTACAGGAGACGGATGACAGCACTGGGTGACAGCTCCTTGTTAGTCTTTTCCTTTTTCGGGGAAGGCCTCCCTGCCTCTGCCCCTTCCTCCCCTGAGATGGCCAACGGAGGGACTGATGCCACATGGTCAAGGGGGAAGTCTTGACAGCAATACACAGAAAAACCTAATGAGGCAAACTTGCTCAAATTTGATCGAAGTGTATTTCCGAGCAGGCACAGAGCTGCAGGATGAAATATGAACATGTTTGGGCTGTTTCGTTTGTAAAAAGGGGAAAGGGTATGGCTGCCTTTTCAATTTACCTCTCTCTGTTGAGGGTCTTCTGACCCTCATTCCAATTGGTGGGTCTTTGTATTCGGTTGGTAGTTTTCCATTCAAAGTGTATTGAGCAAATCAGACCTTCTCTAAGATGCTGCACCAAGAAACCCCATCTCACCAAATTCCAAAGTGTCTTTGAGGCAGCTTTGCTACATCACCATCCTTGGAACTCAGCCTGGACTCATCTCCCCCCACCACGCAGCAGATGGAAAATGGATGCCTCAGAGCTGAGGTAAGGAGCAGGAATCTACGCCTCCTGCTCCTTCTGGTCTTTCCAAGCTGCTTCCTCCTTATGTCTGGGATGCAAATGGTGTAAGTGATCCAGGATGGACAGCACTCCTGTGGCAACTTGTGCATCCTGTCCTGAAGCGACCATTAACATGTAGGGGACAGGCCTGGGCCTGTCCTAGGCTCATCAGCTCGGCACTTGGTCTTTGGAGTCTTGCTAGGAGCCAAGTATGTCCCAGCACTAGGTCTATAATAGTGAGGCAGAAATGACTGATAAGCCAAGGATGCCTCATATATGATGAGCCTCTAGGGCAGGCAGAAGGATGAAGCATCCCTGCTCTGCAAACATCTTTATCCAGTTAGGGAGATTGTGCTGAGCTCCCCCAGTGAGAGAAAATACCAAGGCAGAGCATCCCTATTTCACAGAAGGAAGGTGTGGCTTGATGAGGGTAGGTCTCTTGTTCCTTATGGCTGCAAAGTGAGAGGAGAGACCATATATAAAGTGCTTTCTTCAGATGACACTGGCCACTGCAGTGCTTCTACCTGGGCCTCAACTCCTCTGTGCCCTCAGAGTCCTTGCAAAGCCTGAAGGATCCCCGCTGGCTTGCAGATAGGGTCCTTGGAAGATCTACCGTCATCACACCGTCACAGCCTAAGCTAGCCATCTCTGTCTCTCACAGCTACTATAACACGCCACCTCAAACTAGGTAGCTTATAACATCAGGTAGCTACTCTGTCACACAGCTTTGGGAGCTGAAGAACAGAAATCGAGGTGTCAGCAGAGTCCTGTGCCCTCTGGGACTCTGCTTGGTCATTTCTTCACCCCTTCCAACCTCTGGTGGTGGCCGTCGAACCTTGTTCTCAGCTTGCAGGGGCATCACTCCAGTGTCTGCCTCTGTCACTGCATGACACCCACCCTGCATGTGCCAGTCTCTGTGCCTAAGTCTCCCTTGTCTTCCAAGGACATCATTCCCACCGTATGTTGGGCCCATCCTATTCCAAGATGCCCTGATCATAACTAACTACACCTCAATGGTCCTATTCCAAATAAGTCGTATATGGAGGTACCTGAGGGTTAGGACCTCAATATGTATTTTGATGCGACCCAATTCAAACTATAACATTAGACCATAGAGGAACAATGTCCAGGAATCTCCAGGTCATTGTGCTGAGGGCAAGAGAAGCAAACCACTGCTTACTAGAAGACAGCTTTCATCAACATTTCCCGGATGATTCTTTCCAATCTCTTGATATCTTCATGAAAAAATCATTGTACCTGGGGTTTTTTTTTTAAATAATCACAACTATGTCTCTCAAAAGCACTGTTTAATTTTATTAATTCCTCACTCATTTCTTCATCTAATATGGATTACACACACATCCTTTGAAAAACACTATGCTAAGTACTGTGGGGGCTCCAGGATCTTTTAGAGGTGTGTTTATCTTAAGTAATAGTGGCAAAGATTTTTAACTCCTGTGTTCACCTGTCTTGGAGGTGAGCTGAAATTCAGGTGATATGTGTTTGGTCACATGCCCATCAGGATATGTGCGCAGTGGCAGCTCAGTTAGCAGGGAGTGAGCTGAGCCACCCAGCAACGAGATTCTCTGCTTGTTAGTGTCTATGCCTGAGTGATCAAAGTGGAGGTCATAGCCATATGAAGCTATTTAAATTGAATGTTAAACTGGTTACGATTAGGTAAAATTATATAGTCAGCTTTTCAGTCACACTAGCTGCTTTTCTGGTGCTTAGAAATGGTTGCCACTACCCCATGGGGCAGTGCAGATAGAGATTATTCTGTCACTGCAGAAAATTCTATCAGGCAGCATTGTTTATTGGTGCTCAGAGGAGTAACATGAGTGCAGAGGTAAAACCTCGTTTCTCTACAAACACAAAGTGGTTCCCATAGGAAAGTGAGCAGTTGAATGAGGGGCAGGAAAGAGAAAAGGAAACCAACATAGCTCTTGAATGTAGTTCTAGAACATTACAGGCCCACTGTGTGAACATTGTGCCTGTGGAAAATATCAAAAGCCACAGTGGAGGGTGGCTCCAGCCAGGGTAAGCAGGTAGGGCCAAGAGTTACCTTCTGCTCCTGGCCAGAGAATCAGTCAAATTTTTATGGAGAAGTAGATTTGACTTGGGTCTGGAAGGAGTAGGATCCAGCCTTCAGAGATGGAGAGACAGAACCACTGGAGAAACCCTGTTATGAATTCAAGCACCAAAGACAAGGGCCTTTTTCCTTTTCCTCCAGCTGCTAGAAGCTCCAGCAAGCACACTTGTGTTAAAAATAAGCCCATAATATAAATAACTTATACTGATGTATAAACAAGGCAATTAAGACCTACAGTTTCTAGGTGAGAGGTAAGAAAAGAATTCTCAAAGGGGTTTGCTCTTCAATGGCTGCCTTTTGGGATACTATTAATAGCTTTTAGTTCCACCAGCTCTTCTCAAAGGCTGTAGGCATTAGAAAGCAGGAGACTCTTCTTCTTTAAGCCTGATTTTCTTTAGGAATCAGCCTCCTGTGCTAGCCTCTCCAGACCAAAAGGATATTCTAGCACTGGGTAAGGTACCTAGTCACTGCATGTTAATAAAGCCCACACACCACGCTAAGAGTCTGCAGCTGGAGCGATCTTGCACTGAAGGTGATGTTCCCTTGACTTTCCACACACGCCCTTTTGAAGTTCAAGTCCTCCATGAGGGTCCCTGTGACATTCTCTGAAAACTACAGGCTTTCCAGCTCTCACTATCCACTGCTAACTCTGGGCCCCGGATCAATTGGGTGTTAGGTGCTCTCAACCCTTCATGAGTCTCCACAGGGAGAAATGCTCTTGCAAAGTATTTCTTGCATCTTTCAGACTCTCAAGAATATTTGGGGGGAAGATCAAGTGGAAGGTCCTTATCTTATTTGACCTTTTCTTTACCACCACAAACTGTGATTTCTCTACCTTACATACCAGCCCTGGTCCCAGTTCCTCTCCTGTCCTCTTTGGGACAGGCTCTGCCTTCCTTTGAAGCCTGGCACCCAACCCCAAGGCAGTCCAGGAACAAGGAATTCATTCCATCCGTGAGTTAGAGAATAACTACTGTTATTATTTTTTTTTTTTTTGAGACAAGGTCTCGCTTTGTAGCTCAGGCTGGCTCTGAGCTCACTATGTAGCCCAGGCAAGCCTCGAACTCAGCAATCCTCCTGTCTGTGCCTCCCGAGTGCTGGGATTACAGGCGTGAGCCACCATGCCTGGTGAGAATAACTACTGTTATTATTCAGCATCAATTAATTGTTCCTCTTGTTCCCCAAGCTTTCCATACAGTTCTCAGAAAATCATTACATTTTGAGAATTGCCTAGACTTTCAGTCTCCGTAAAAGAGTTGTACCATGAGCGCTCCAAGAATAAGTCAGTTCTGAGTTGCCAGGCAAGGGGACCACACAAACAAGATGTTCCACAGTAGGATGTTCCACAGTACCATCACCCCATTCTAGCTCACATCAGCTTCTTGCAGGTCGCCATGGTGACCCAAGCAGAGGGGGAGAAACCGTAGACACTCACTTCCTTACAGAAAAAGCCAGGCATCTCTGGCTATCTTTCACATTAAGGATGTCGGTAAATGCATAAATACTGAGTAATTACTAATCAGGAAGGGGTAGCCCTTCAGGGTTATCACACTGGTAAAGCCTCAGCCACATTTGTACAGACCTGATTAAATGTAACATGGTGGAGGGAGCCAAGGCAGTGAATTTTCATCCTGACATCCAATAACGCTCCCTGACCCTTTGGATATTGTCCTCCCCGAGAGGTCAAAAGTATTAATAAATTATGGTTCTGACAACCTTGACACAGGGTAGAGGTGGGATGGAGAGCTCTCTGGGAAAGAAAAAAAACCTGACATTATATTTGTGATCACAGAGAATAAAGGAAAATCCATATCCTAATTTTGCTAAATTTAAGCTTGACGGGAAGAACAGAGAATAACCTTTGATGTGATGTTTATTCAGAAGCCGGGGGTTCTAAGAGCTGAAAGCCAAGAATCAGATTCCTTCATTCAATGGGAGGCAAGGAATTACTAGCACCCGCTGATGATTCTTATTGATTAGAAGCTATCAACCGAGGGACAGCGCCATTCAAGGAGTTGGCTGTGAAACAGTATTGTTAAACAGTTACTGGTAGTGTTTCCAGTTAGGTAAAATGTATGTCCAGAGCATGAGCCCATCCGTCATGTGCAGAGATCCTCATTTACAGAGACAAAGGAGCCAAGGCCATCAGCCTGAAATGTGCTAAGCTGGGAATTTATAACATTTGGAGGAAGAAAAGTTGTCTCTTGTTTTAGGTTCTGGCAGTGTATGGGGGAGGAGTGGAAATCAAGGTCTGGAAGGAGAGAAGTGAATTACTCAGGTGGCTCTTTGGCATGAAGGGCAGAGGTCAATGTGAAGAGACCATCCATCCATCCATCCATTCCATCCTAGAGCTATCAGCCTTGAGTTCAAACACCCAGCACTGAAGACATAAAACCTACCAGGTTTGTCATTAAAACATCTAGAGACATGTTCAGACAGGAGCCTTACATCACTCAAAAGGCCAAACTGATGGAAAGACAGGGACAAACACACACCCCTGTCCTTGGACATTATGACCTTGATTTGACTGCACCAGTAACAGCACAGAACTGCTTAGCAACCACAGAAAGCTCTTCTCTTCTTTGCTCTGAGTCCAGAACACTGTGATCCAGCTCCTGGTACTGGCAGGCCTGTTAGCATTTACACTTCACAAAGTGAAATGTAGATATGATTGTGCCCCATAAAGACTCTCCAACTTTTCCCTACTTTACCTGATCTTCTCCTCATTTCCTTCCCTCAATCCTTGCCCTGGAAATACTTCCTCTGGACACTTCCAAGTAGTAGAAGGCAATGGTTAAACAACAGGCTATAGAATCTGAGCACCTATGACCTAACTCTAGCTCTTTGTCTTCCTTATGACCATCTGAAACCTGGCTCTCCTTCCTGGCTGGGGGTAGATGCTCTGCCGTGCCAACCAGATGTCTCCTGCAGGACCACAATCTTTTCCCAGAAGCAGAGAGCAATGCCACTCCATGTCATCCTGCAGTCATGGCAACATGACAATATCAGCTGCAGCATTTCTGTTTATGTAAAGTGTTGATCGTGTGTGGTTGCACTTTAATTTTGTAAATAATGCACATAAGTGTTATTTATCTTAATTATTGAGTTTGATGCTTCTTGGGATTTTACATCTGGCACAAAGTTTTCACTTCTCTCACTTTGGTCTTGGTTCCTATCTCTAGCTGGGTATAAACAACTTAAGACCAGCCAGCTCACATTGTGTCTGTTGGCCTGTAAGCAACTCATGCATCTTCCAAACCATGGGTGTTCAGGGGTTCTCGCTTCTGCATCTTCTTTTCTCTCTTGTCTTCTTGACACATCTTTTCTCTCTTCCTCCATTTAGCAGGGCCAAGATTATAAGGTCTGCTGCATGTGTGTGGACAATAAGAAAATGATAAAGGCTTCTGTTTCCTCAAATGTCCACAGTTTTCATGAGGGATTTCTATGACCTCCATTTCCTTTTTTCATTCACTGAAGAAAGGAGAGGATCCCAGCGGCCCCTGTGGGACCAGTAATCTTCCAATTCTCACGGCTTCTTCTGTCCCTGCTGCTTCTCTCCCTGTTGCTTTTTGGGTCAGTATTTTTCTCATGCCTACTGAGGGAGGGAAGGAGGTTGTGGGGACAAAGCTGCAGGCTGGGTAAGAAGCAATCGCTTGGCCATTTGTTGGTGGATCATTTATTAGGATCCTAACATCTGTTTCTTTGCAACATTTGTTAGAACCTTTGTTGTTAGCATTGAGTCCTAGTAGCTGATTCTGATATCACAGGAAAGTACCGCTCTACATCCTGTGCTAGGGTTTTCTAGGGACCTGATACACAGGCCCCTGGGACAGTCCTTAAAGCCAATGGGTCTGCAGCCCTACTCTCCCTCCATAAAGTCAGGTTGCCATTGTTATTCATGTTGTCATGGCCCCAAAGGGAATATGATCTTCACTTTCACCCAGACTAAGAGGCATTATCCTGTTTATTCATATGGCTTCCAAGATATAATCCAGGATAATGATCTTCAAAACAAGTCTGACACAACCGTTTTCTGAATTTTTTTGTTTAAACTTGTGAGTCTAAAATGCTTTTTCTAAGTGACTAGCACTCCCTTGTCCAGGAATCCAGGATGGAAAACAAACAGATTGATACCAGAGGACCTCTTCTGGTCTCCTGCCTCCTCTCTGGCCCAGCCAAGGAATTCCCGTCAGCCTATGGTCTTGAGTTCTCTTCCCCACAGAGCGCTGAACAAGTACTATCCCCGGCTTGGTCTTGTAGAAGCTGTCATAGTCACCATCACTGCAATAGACATCCCTTTTGAGCCCTTATCATGTGCCAAAAACTGCCTGTGCTTTATTCCATAGCATTTTCACATTACCACTCTAAAGTGGAGGCATTATGATGCGTCCACTTCGACACACGAGGAAGCTGAATCTAAGTTTAAATCACTCAGTACAAGCCAGAAATTGCAGTGGCGGAGTCTATATTTGTTCTCAGTTCTCTGACATTAAAGTCAGAGCTTTATCCCACTACCTCTTGTGGTCCCATCATCTGGGAGAAGGAATGGCATATGGCAGTGGAGCAGCCCTGAGCAGGCCAGGACAAGTGGAGTGACAATGAGGCTGTCTTTCTGGAAGGGAAGGGCAGGTCTCCCTGCTTGCTTTCCCTCTGGCTGCGTCCAGCCTGCTGGATGCATACCCAGCCCCCTAAGTCAGACACTCTAGGGCATTTTCTCTTGCAGTTTTCAAAAGGTGAGAAATCAATCCCCCACCAATTCTATTTCCTTTGAATTCCAAGCACATATGTTGAAAAGGAATCACAAATGCAGGGTGAGCGCTGTGGATTCCAGCAAGGTCGGCATATGTGAAAAGTTTCAGTAAATGTTTTTTATATGGATATGAGATGTTTCATCATGCATTTAAATTTAGAGGCCTTGCTTAAATGCTCATAACTACTACCCTTTCAGAGAAGTAAAGAACAGAAAATCAGATATTGCATTAACATTTAATGATTTATTTCTCAGGAAAATACGATGTGCAAATCAAGAAAACAGGCTTGACTCTGAAGTCAGCACCCCACACCTTGCCATGGCACTGTGACGAAGTTCCCATATTCCGTCTCTTGGTTCCGCTCTCCTTAGTGTCTCACTGTACGGTCTTTCTGTGGCACCTGCTGGGCTACCTCTTCCCCTGTCCCTGTCTCTACCTCGACTTCAAGTCAAGCTCTTGGTTGAATGAGTTTCTCTCATTGGCACCTATTCTCACATTAGCCCAAGATTACAAATGGTGGATTTCATAGAAACTTTTCCTAGAACTGCTCTCTTGAGAAAGTATTGCTACCCAGAACCCTTTTCAATAGTGCTTTCCATAGAACAGGATGATTCTCTCTGCTATTTCAGCTGACTGTGACTAAAACCCAAGAGAGAAGGAGGAATGTGAGAAAGAAACCCCAGTTGGGCTTCTAGACAGATAATCCAATCTGGAAACAAGGAAAAGTTTGAATACAAAACATACA